>JAJHZJ010000803.1:0-105000 GCA_023548195.1 Bettongia penicillata ogilbyi | reverse complement strand
CAAAATGTGTTTCTTTGGAATTCTATAGGCCTCAACAGGGAAAAGGCTAAATACTGATATCCCAAGCAGGAAAAATATCAAAGAGTGAAATTGATAGGATACTTTTAGAAAGTTTAAGGTGTCAGTGATGATAATATTATATCTTCTTAGTATACATTGTATCTCTTTTGTTATGTTCAAATGCACCTTCCAAGTAGGCCAATGGATCAATTGACAATGGTGTACTTGCAAGTATCTTCCAGGTACACTATAATACCTTGTATTGTTTTCACTGCTCTCGATAAAATATGTGGATTTTCACCCTTTACATACCCTACTTCAGTGTTGTCTCTTAAGGGGGAACTGCCAAAATGCCTTTATTTCGATTCCTATATGCCTCAAAAGGGAAAAAGCTAAATGCTGATATAACAAACAGGATAAAGATAGAAGAGTCACCTTGACAGGACACTTGTAGAGAGTTTAAGGTGTCAGGGCTGACAACGTAATATCTTCTTATTATACACTGTATTTCTTGAGTTATCTTCACATACACCTTCCATGTTGGCCAATGGAGGAATGGACAATTGTGTACTAGCAAATATCTTCCAGACACTCTAGCATAGCTTGTACTGACTTCACTACTATAGAAAATATATGTGGATTTTCACACTGTACATATATTATTTCACAGTTGTCTCTTTAGAGGAAGTGACAAACATCATTTCTTTGGATGGCAATAGGCCTCAACTAGGAAAAGGCAAAATACTGATATCACACGCAGGGAAAAGATAGAAGAGTCTAGTTGATATGAGACTTACAGACACCATAGGGAGGCAGTGTTGCCAATATAATATCTTCTTAGTATACATTGTATTTCCTGAGTTATCTTCAAATACACCTTCTAAGTTTATCAATGGAGAAATTGACAAGAGTGTACTTGCAAGTATCTTCCAGGTACACTAGCATAGCTTGTACTGACTTCACTGCTGTAAATAATATATGTGGATTTTTACCCTTTTTATATACATCTATATATCTATATATCTATTTCTATATCTATCTATCTATCTATCCATCTATAAACACACACACACACACATATATATATATATATATATATATATATATATATATTACTTCAGTGTTGTCTCTTAAGGAGCAACTGCCATAATGCCTTCATTTAGATTCCTATATATCTGAACAGGGTAAAGGCCAAATACAGACATCACAAGCAGCATAAAGATAGAAGAGCCAAGTAGACAGGACACTTGTAGAGAATTTAGGGAGTCAGTGCTGACAATGTAATATCTACTTTGTATCCAATGTATTTCTTGAGTCATCTTCATAAACACTTACCATTTTGATCAAGGGAATAAGGGACAATTGTGTACTGCAATTATGTTCCAGGTACTCTAGCACAGCTTGTACTGACTTCACTGTTGTAGATAAGTTCTATGGATTTTTATCCTTTACATACATTACTTCAGAGTTGTCTCTTTAGGGGAAGTGACAAAATGCGTTTCTTTGGATTTCAATAGGCCTAAACAAGGAAAAGGCTAAATACTGTTATCACAAGCAGGAAAATATAAAAGAGTCAACTTGATAGGACACTTGTAGAGAATTTAGGGTGTCAGGGCTGACAATGTAATATCTTCTTATGACACATTGTATTTCTTGAGTTATCTCCAAATACACATTCCATGTTGGCCAATGGAGGAATTGACAAGTGTGCACGAGCAAGTATCTTCCAGATACTCTAGCATAGATTGTACTGACTTCACTGCTGTAGAAAAGATATGTGGATTTTCACCCTTTACATATATTATTTCACAATTGTCTCTTTACAGGAAGGGGCAAACACCATTCCTTTGTCTGACTATAGACCTCAGCCAGGAAAAGGCAAAATACTGATATCACAAGCAGGAAAAAGATAGAAGAGTCAACTTGATAGGAAACTTGAAGAGAGTTTAGGGTGTCAGGGCTGACAATGTAATATTTTCTTTTAAACGTTGTATTTCTTGAGTTATCTCCAAATACACCTTCCATCTAGGCCAATGGAGGAATGGACAATTGTGTACTAGCAAGTATCTTCCAGATACTCTTGTATAGCTTGTACTGACTCCACTGCTGTAGATAATATATGTGGATTTTTACCCTTTATATACAGGGAAAACGCTAAATACTGTTATCACAAGCAGGAAAATGATCAAAGAGTCACATTGATAGGATACTTGTAGAGAGTTAAAGTGTCAGTGATGACAACATATTATGTTGTTAGTATACATTTTATCTCTTGAGTTATATTCAAATACACCTTCCAAGTAGGCCAATGGAGCAATTGACAATGATGTACTTGCAAGTATCTTCCAGGTACACTAGAATACCTTGTATTGTTTTCACTGCTCTCGATAAAATATGCGGATTATCACAGTTGTATCTTTAGAGAAAGTGAGAAACACCATTTCTTTGGATGGATATAGGCCACAACAAGGAAAAGGGAAAATACTGATATCACAAGCAGGAAAAAGATAGAAGAGTCAAGTTGATATGAGACTTGAAGAGAGTTTAGGGTGTCAGTGGTGACAATTTTATATCGTCTTAGAAGATAGATTCCTCCATTGGCCAACATGGAAGGTGTATTTCCTTGTTTATATTATTTAAATTATTATATTATTTAAATTATTAAATTATTTAAATTATTATATTATTTAATTATATGTGGATTTTACTTTATATATATATATATACATATATATATATACATATAACTTCAGTGTTATCTCTTAAGAGTCTGTGCTGATAATGTAATATCTACTGAGTATCCAATGTATTTCTTGAGTCACCTTCACATACACTTACCATTTTTGTCAAGGGAGGAAGGGACAATTGTGTACTTGCAATTATGTTCCAGGTACTCTGCACAGCTTGTACTGACTTCACTGTTGTGGATAAGGTATATGCATTTTTAGCCTTTATAGACATTACTTCAGAGTTGTCTCTTTATAGGAACTGTGAAAATGTGTTTCTTTGGATTTCTATAGGCCTCAACAGGGAAAATGGTCAATACTGATATCAGAGGCAGGATAAAGAGAGAAGAATCAACTTGATAGCACTCTTTTAGAGACTTCAGGGTGTCAGGGCTGACAATGTAGTATCTTCTTATTATACATTGTATTTCTTGAGTTATCTTCAAATACACCTTCCATGTTGGACAATCGAGGAATGGACCATTGTGTACTAGCAAATATCTTCCAGATACTCTAGCATAGCTTGTACTGAATTCACTGCTGTAGAAAAGATACGTGGATTTTCACCCTTTACATATATTATTTCACAGATGTCTCTTTAGAGGAAGTGACAAACACCATTTCTTTGGATTTTTACCCTTTTTTATCTATCTATCTATCTATCTATTTATCTATCTATCTATATATTTACATATTACTTCACTGTTGTCTGTTATGGAGGAACTGCTAAAATGCCTTCGTTTGGATTCCTATATGCCTGAAGAGGGAATAAGCTAAATACTTACATCACAAGCAGGATAAAGGTAGAAGAGTCAAGTTTACAGGACACTTGTAGAAAATATGGGGAGTCAGGGCTGACAATGTAATATCTACGTATTATCCAATGTATTTCTTCAGTCATCTTCATATACACTTACCATTTTGGTCAAGGGAGAAAGGGACAATTGGGTACTTTCAATTATGTTCCAGGTACTATAGCACACCTTGTAGTGACTTCACTATTGCAGATAAGGCACATTGATTTTTAGCCTTTACATATATTACTTCAGAGTTGTCTCTTCAGGGGAAGTGACAAAATGCGTTTCGTTGGGTTTCTACGGGCCTCAACAGGGAAAAGGCTAAATACTGATATCCAAGCAGGAAAAAGATCGAATAGTCAAATTGATAGGATACTTGAAGAGAGTTTAAGGTGTCAGTGATGACAATATAAAGTCTTCTTAGTATACATTGTATCTCTTTAATTATCTTCAAATACACCTTCCAAGTAGGCCAATGGAGGAATTGACAATGGTGAACTTGCAAGTATGTTCCAGGTACATTAGAATCCCTTTCATTATTTTCACTGCTTTCTATAAAATATGTGTATTTTCACCCTTCATATACCTTACTTCAGTGTTGTCTCTTAAGGAGGAACTGCCAAAATGCCTTCATTTAGATTCCTACATGCCTGAACAGGGAAATGACTACATACTGATATCACAAGCAGGATAAAGATAGAAGAGTCAAGTTGATAGGACACTTGTAGAGAGTTTAAGGTGTCAGTGATGACAATATAATATCTTCTTAGTATACATTATATCTCCTGAATGATCTTCAAATACACCTTCCAAGTAGGCCAATGAAGGAATTGACATTTGTGTACTAGGAAGCATCATCCAGACACTCTAGCATAGATTGTACTGACTTCACTGCTGTAGAAAAGATATGTGGATTTTCACCCTTTACATATATTATTTCACAATTGCCTCTTTACAGGAAGGGGAAAACACCATTCCTTTTTCTGGCTATAGACCTCAGCCAGGAAAAGACAAAATACTGATATCAAAAGCAGGAAAAAGATAGAAGAGTCAACTTGATAGGACACTTGTACAGAGTTTAGGGTGTCAGGGCTGACAATGTAATATCTTCTTTTAAACGTTGTATTTCTTGAGTTATCTCCAAATACACCTTCCATGAAGGCCAATGGAGGAATGGACAATTGTGTACTAGCAAGTATCATACAGATACTCTTGTATAGCTTGTACTGACTGAACTGCTGAAGAAAATATATGTGGATTTTTATCCTATATATGTATATATATATATATATATACAAATTACTTCTGTGTTGTCTCTTAAGGAGGAACTGGCAAAATGCCTTCATTTAGATTTCTATATACCTGAACAGGGTAAAGGCCAAATACAGATATCACCAAGCAGCATAAAAATAGAAGAGCCAAGTAGACAGGACACTTGTACAGAATTTAGGGAGTCAGTGCTGACAATGTAATATCTACTTAGTATCCAAAGTATTTCTTGAGTCACCTTCATAAACACTTACCATTTTGGTCAAGGGAGGAAGGGACAATTGTTTACTTGCAATTATGTTCCAGGTACTCTAGCACAGCTTGTACTAACTTCACCTAACAGGTAAAAGGGTAAATACTGATATCACAAGCAGGATAACAATAGAAGAGTCAAGCTGACAGGACACTTGTAGAGAATTTAGGGAGTCAGTGCTGACAATGTAATATCTACTTAATATGCAAAGTATTTCTTGAATCACCTTTATATAAACTGATCGTTTTGGTGAAGGGAGGAAGGGACAATAGTGTACTTGCAATTATGTTCCAGATACTCTAGCACAGCTTGTACTAACTTCATTGTTGTAGATAAGGTATGTGGATTTTTAGCCTTTACATACATTACTTCAGAGTTCTGTCTTTAGGGGAGTGAGAAAATGCGTTTCTTTGGATTTCTATAGGCCTCAAAAGTGAAAAGGCTAAATACTGATATAACAAGCAGGAAAAAGATTGAAGAGTCAAATTGATGGGATACTTGTAGAGAGTTTAGGGTGTCAGTGGTGACAATTTAATATCGTCTTAGTATACATTGAATCTCTTGAGTTATCTTCAAATACACCTTCCAAGTAGGCCAATGGAGAAATTGACAATATTGTACTTGAAAGTAACTTCCAGGTACACTAGCATAGCTTGTACTGACTTCACTGCTGTAGATAATATATGTGGATTTTTACCCTTTATATATATATATATATATATATATTATATATATATATATATATATATGTATGTATATATATGTATGTATATATAGGATACTTGTAGAGAGTTTAGGGTGTCATTGTTCAGAATATAATATCGTCTGAGTATACATTGAATCTCTTGAGTTATCTTTAAATACAACTTCCAAGTAGGCCAATGGACAATGTATACATTGTATCTCTGAGTTATCTTCAAACACACCTTCCAAGTAGGCCAATGGAGAAATTGACAGTAGTGTCCTTGCAAGCATCTTCCAGGTACACGAGCATAGCTTGTACTGAGTTCACCGCTGAAGATAATATATGTGGACAAAGTAAGTATCTTCCAAATTCTCTATTATAGCTTGTACTAACTTCACTACTGTAGAAAAGATATGTGGATTTTAACCCTTTACATATATTATTACACAGTTGTCTCTTTAGAAGAAGTGACAAAGACCAATTATTTGGATAGCTATAAGCCTCAACTTGAATAAGGCAAAATACACATATCGCAAGCAGGAAAAAGACAGAAGAGTCAAGTTGACATGAGACTTTCAGAGAGCGTAGGGAGACAGTGTTGACAGTGTACTATCTTCATAGTATACATTGTATTTCTTGAGTTATCTTCAAATACACCTTCCATGTTGGCAAATGGAGCAATGGAAGATGGCGTACTTGCAAGTGTCTTCCAGCTACACTCGCATATCTTGTATTGTCTTCACTGCTGTCGAAGAGATATGTGGATTTTTACCTTTTACATACAAGACTTCAATGTTTTCTCTTAAATAGGAACTGGAAAAATGTCTTTGTTTAGATCCCCATAGGCCTCAACAGGGAGATGGCTATATACTGATATCACAAGCAGGATAAAGAGAGTAGAGTCAAATTGATACTATAGTTGTAGAGAGTTTAGGGTGCCAGTGGTGACAATTTAATATCTTCTTAGTATACATTGTATCTCTTGAGTTATCTTCAAATACACCCTCCATGTAGGCCAATGGAGATATTGACAATAGTGTACTTGCAAGTGTCTTCCAGGTACACTAGCATAGCTTGTACTGTCTTCACTGCTGAAGAAAATATATGTGGATTTCTATCCTTTATATGTATATATATTTACATGTTACTTCAGTGTTGTCTCTTAAGGACGAAGTGCCAAAATGCCTTCATTTAGATTCCTATATGCCTGAACAGGGAAAAGGCTAAATACTGATATCACAAGCAGGATAAAAATAGAAGAGTCAAGTTGACAGGTCACTTATAGAGAATTTAGGGAGTCAGTGCTGGCAATGTAATATCTACTTAGTATACATTGTATCTCTTGGATTATCTTCAAATACACCTTCCAAGTAGGCCAATGGAGAAATTGACAATAGTGTGCTTGCAAGTATCTTCCAAGTGAACTAGCATAACTTGTACTGACTTCACTACTGTAGATAACATATGTGGATTTTTACCCTTTAAATATATATACATATATATATATATATTTACCTGTTACTTCAGTGTTGTCTCTTAAGGCGGAACTGCCAAAATGCCTTCATTTTGATCCTTATATGCCTGTACAGGGAAAAGGCTAAATAATGATTTCACAAGCAGGATAAAGATAGAAGAGTCAAGTTGATAGGTCACTTTTAGAGAATTGAGGGAGTCAGTGCTGACAATGTAATATCTACGTATTATCCGATGTATTTCTTGAGTAATCTTCATATACATTTAACATTTTCGGTAAGGGAGGAAGGGACAATTGTGTACTTCCATTATGTTCCAGGTACTCTAGCACAGCTTGTACTGACTTCACTGTTGCAGATAAGGTATATGGATTTATACCCTTTACACACATTACTTGAGAGATGTCTCTTTAGGGGAAGTGAGAAAATGTGTTTCTTTGGATTTCTATCGGGCTCAACAGGGAAAAGGCTAAATTCTGATATCACAGATTGGATAAAGATAGAAGAGGAAACTAGATAGGACTCTTGTAGAGAGTTTAGGGTGTCAGGGCTGACAATGTAATATCTTCTTAGTATACATTGTCTCTCTTTAGTTATCTTCAAATACACATTCCAAGTAGGTCAATGGAGAAATTGACAATAGTGTACTTGCAAGTATCTTCCAGGTACACTAGCATAGCTTGTACTGACTTCACTGCTGTAGACAATATATGTGGATTTTTACACTTCATATATATATATATATATATATATATATATATATATATATATATATATATATATATATATATATATATATATATATATATATATATATAAACATGTACATATTACTTCAGTGTTCTCTCTTAAGGAGGAACTGCCAAAATGCCTTCATTTAGATTCCTATATGCCTGAACAGGCAAAAGGCTAAATACTGATATCACAAGAAGGAGAAATGTAGAAGAGTCAAGTTGACCGGTCACTTGTAGAGAATTTAGAGAGTCAGTGCTGACAATGTAATATCTACTTAGTATCCCATGTATTTCTTGAGTCACCTTCATATACACATACCATTTTGGTCAAGGGAGGAAGGGACAATTGTGTACTTGCAATTATGTTCCAGGTACTCTAGCACAGCTTGTACTGTCTTCACTGTTGTAGATAAGGTATATGGATTTTTAGCCTTTACAGCCATTACTTCAGTGTTGTCTCTTTAGGGGATGTGAGACTATGCGTTTCTTTGGATTTATATAGGCCTCAACAGGGAAAAGGCTAAATACTGATATGACAAGGAGGAAAAAGATCGAACAGTCAAATTGATAGGGTACTTGTGGAGAGTTTAAGGTGTAAGTGATGACAATATAAAATCTTCTTAGTATCCATTGTATCTCTTGAGATATCTTCAAATACACATTCCAAGTAGGTCAATGGAGAAATTGACAATAGTGTACTTGCAAGTATCTTCCAGGTACACTAGCATAGCTTGTACTGACTTCACTGCTGTAGACAATATATGTGGATTTTTACACTTCATATATATATATATATATATTATATATATATATATATATATATATATATATATATATATATATATATAATATATATATATATATAAAACATGTACATATTACTTTCAGTGTTCTCTCTTAAGGAGGAACTGCCAAAATGCCTTCATTTAGATTCCTATATGCCTGAACAGGCAAAAGGCTAAATACTGATATCACAAGAAGGAGAAATGTAGAAGAGTCAAGTTGACCGGTCACTTGTAGAGAATTTAGAGAGTCAGTACTCACAATGTAATATCTACTTAGTATCCAACGTATTTCTTGAGTCATCTTCATATAAAATTACCATTTTGGTCAAGGGAGGAAGGGACAATTGTGTACTTGCAATTATGTTCCAGGTACTCTAGCACAGCTTGTACTGTCTTCACTGTTGTAGATAAGGTATATGGATTTTTAGCCTTTACAGCCATTACTTCAGTGTTGTCTCTTTAGGGGATGTGAGACTATGCGTTTTCTTTGGATTTATATAGGCCCTCAACAGGGAAAAAGGGCTAAATACTGATATGACAAGGAGGAAAAAGATCGAACAGTCAAATTGATAGGGTACTTGTGGAGAGTTTAAGGTGTAAGTGATGACAATATAAAATCTTCTTAGTATCCATTGTATCTCTTGAGATATCTTCAAATACACCTTCCAAGTAGGCCAATGGAGCTATTGACAATGGTGTACTTGTAAGTATCTTCGTGGTACACTTGAATACCTTGCATGGTTTTCACTGCTCTGAATAAAATATGTGGATTTTCACCCTTTATATACCTTCCTTCAGTGTTGTCTCTTAAGGAGGATCATCCAAAATGTCTTTATTTAGATTTCAATAGGCCTCAAGGGAAAAGGCTAAATAGTGATATCAAAAACAGGATAAAGTTAGAAGAGTCAAGTTGATAGGATACTTGTAGAGACTTTAGGGTGTCAATGATGACAGTTTTTTATCTTTTTAGTGTTCCAATAGGCCAATGCAGAAATTGACAATAGTGTCCTTGCATCTATCTTCCAGGTACGCTAGCATAGATTGTACGGACTTCACTGCTGTAGATAATATATGTGGATTTTTAACCTTTATATATATATTTACGTATTACTTCATTGTTGTCTCTTTAGGAGGAACTGCCAAAATGCCTTCATTTAGATTCCTATATGCCTGAACAGGGAAAAGCTAAATACTGACATCACAAGTAGGATAAAGATAGAAGAGTCAAGTTGACAGGACACTTGTAGAGAATTTAGGGAATCAGTGCTAACAATGTAATATCTACTTATTATTCAATGTGTTTCTTCAATCTTCTGCGTATACACTTACCATTTAGGTCAAGGGAGGAATGGACAATTGTGTAGTTGCAATTATGTTCCAGGTACTCTAGCACAGCTTGTAATGACTTCCCTTTGCAGATAAGGTATATGGATTTTTAGCCTTGACATACATTACTTCAGAGTTATCTCTTTAGGGGAATTTACAAAACGTGTTTCTTTGGATTTCTATAGGCCTCAACAGGGAAAAGACTAAATACTGATTTCAGAAGGAGGAAAAAGATTGAACAGTCAAATTGATAGGATACTTGTAGAGAGTGTAAGGTGTCAGTGATGACAATACAATATCTTCTTTTTTTTGTCTATTTATTTATTTAGCTTTTTACATTCATTTTCACAAATTCATTTTCACAAATTTTTGGTTTCCAAATTTTCTCCCCTTTTCTGCCCTCCCCTCACCCCAATACCCAAGCAATCTAATTTTCCCTATCTCCAATCTGTCCTCTCTTCTGTCATCCCTCCCTTCCCTTGTCTCCATCTTCTCTTTTCTCCTGTAGGTCCAGATGACTTTCTCTTCCTCATTAACTGTATGTCTTCTTTCCTAGTTGCAACAACAATACTAAACAATTGTTCCTAAAACTTTGAGTTCCAAATTCTCCCCATCCCTCCCTCCCCACCCATTCCCTTTGGTACGGCAGGCAATTCATTATAGGCCATATCTGTGTAGCTTTGCAAATGACCTTCCTGATAGTCGTGTTGTGTAAGACTTACTGAATTGCCATCCCTCCTAACCTGCCCCTCATTGTTTCTCTTCTGTCTTTTGATCCTGTCCCTCCCCAAGTGTTGACTTTCAATTACTCCCTCCTCCCTTTGCCCTCCCTTCCATCATCCCCTCCCCCAATATCTCCTTTTCCCCCGCTTTCTTATACTGTAAGATAGGTTTTCATACCAAAATGAGTGTGCATTTCACTCCTTCGTTTAGTCAAATGTGATGAGGGTAAACTTCTTTTTTGTTTTTTTTTTTTTTTCCTCAGCTCTCCTCTTTTTCCCTCCACTAAAAAAATCTCCTACTTGCCTCTTAAATGACATATAGTTACCCCCTTCCATTTCCCCCTCTTTCCTCTCACTACATTTCTCTCTCACCATTTACCTTAATTTCTTTAAGGTATGGTCCCATCCTATTCACTTCAATCTGTGCTCTCTGTCTCTGTATGTGAATGCATGTGTGTATGTGTGTGCATGCGTGTACATGTGCATATGTGGCCCCACAAACTACCCACATACTGAAAAGTTTTAAGAGTTAGAAATATTGTCTTTCCCTGTATGAATGTAAACAGTTCACTTCTGGTAAGTCCCTTAATACTTCTCCTTGCTGTTTACTTTTTCATGCTTCTTCTCATTCTTGTGTTTGAAAGTCAAATTTTGTTTTCAGCTCTGGTCTTTTCATTAAGAATGATTGAAAGTCCTCTGCTTCATTGAAAGACCATATTTTCCCTTGAAGTATTATGCTCAGTTTAGCTGGGTAGGTGATTCTTGGTTTCAGTCCTAGTTCCTTTGCCTTCTGGAATATCCTATTCCACGCCCTTCGATCCCTTAAGGTAGAAGCTGCTAGATCTTGAGTTATCCTGATTGTATTTCCACAGTACTGGAATTGTTTCTTTCTAGCTGCTTGAAAGATTTTTTCCTCGAACTGGGAGTTCTGGAATTTGGCCACAATGTTCCTTGGAGTTTCTATTTTTGGATCTCTTTCAGGTGGTGATCGATGGATTCTTTCAATACTTATTTTGCCCTCTGGTCCTAGAATGTCAGGGCAGTATTCCTTGATAATTTCATGCAAGACGATGTTTCGGCTCTTTTTTTGATCATGGCTTTCAGGTAGTCCCATAATTTTTAAATTGTCTCTCCTGGATCTATTTTCCAGGTCAGTTGTTTTTCCCATGAGATATTTCACATTGTCTTCCATTTTTTCGTTCTTTTGGTTTTGTTTGGTGATTTCTTGGTTTCTCATAAAGTCATTAGACTCCATCTGTTCCATTCTAATTTTGAGAGAACTATTAAATTCAGTGAGCTTTTGAGCCTCTTTTTCCCTTTGGCTCATTCTGCTTTTGAATGCATTCTTCTCCTCATTGGCTTTTTGAACCTCTTTTGCCAATTGTGTGAGCCTATTTTTCAAGGTGTTAATTTCCTCAGCATTTTTTTGGGTCTCCTTTACCAAGATATTGACCTTTTTTTCATATTCTTCTTGCATCTTTGTCATTTCTCTTCCCAGTCTTTCCTCCACCTGTCTAACTTGCTTTTCAAAATCCTTTTTAAGGTCTTCCAAGGCCTGAGCCCACCCACCACCCCCCTGGGGTGTCTGGGGTACTGAGGCCCCGCCCTCCACATCTTTCCCTGATGGGAAAAATACGTTCTCGTCCTCGCCATCAGATCCGAAGGTCGGGATCATTTGCATTTGTTGGAAAAAACTCTCTAAAGTCTTATTTTTCTTCCCCTTTCTAGGCATTTTCCCAGCCAGTTACTTGACTTCTGAGATTCCTTTCCACCGCCGCCTGGATCCGCCCAGCTAGTGCTTGGCCTCTGAGAGTCAAATGCGCTTTCCGGAGGCAAGCTTTAGTTCTGGCGCAGGGGTGGGGGCAGGGCCGCCACCTAAGTTAGGTCCCTCAGGGGCTTTCTGCAGAGACTTTCAGGAACGGAGCAGGTGGGGGCGGGGTGGGGGGCCCCTCCTCCTATGTTCAGCTCCCTTGGGGGTTTTATTCAGAGGCGTTCAGCAGTAGAGCAGGGTGGGGGCAGGGCCGTCTCCCTGGCTCAGCTCCCGCAGGTTGGAAAGACCTTCAGTATTGAAGATCCTACCTGCTGTTGGGGGATTCCTGAGTCCCGGGCCGCTGCCGCCTCAGCCGCCCGCCCACGCCTCTGCCTCCGCCGCTTCCTGCCCCCGTCTCTGCCGCCGCCGCTTCCTCCCGAGGGGGCCCGAGTCACGGAGACGTTCCTCTCCCCTCCCCTAGCGCAGCCTTCTTTCTCACAGACCTGTAGCTTCTGTGGGCGGAGGGACTTTCCCGGCTGCCGGAGCTTCCCCCGGAGCTTCCCTCTCTGAAGCCTGCTCGGGTCAGCTTCTCTGGGATCGCGGCCAGGGCGGGGGGGGGTCCGCTTTCCAGGGTGCGATGGACCCCGGGGACGGCTCTCCAGGGTTCAGTGGAACGGAAATCTCTTCCCCTATGTTTATGCACCCCTTGCAGAGATTCAGAATTTATGGGGATCTCGTTCTACCTCAATTCCATGGGTTGTGGGCTCAGAGCTCGTAAATGTGAGTCCTTCTACTCCGTCATCTTGCCTCCGCCCCCACAATATCTTCTTAGTATCCATTGTGTCTTTTGTGTTATCTTCAAATTACACCTTCCAAGTAGGCCAATGGAGCAATTGACAATGGTGTACTTGCAAGTATCTTCCAGGTACAGTAGAATACCTTGCATTGTTTTCACTGCTCTCGATAAAATATGTGGATTTTCACCCTTTATATACCTTATTTCAGTGTTGTCTCTTAAGGAGGAACTGCCAAAATGCCTTTATTTAGATTCCTATATGTCTCAACAGGGAAAAGGCTAAACACTGATATCACAAGCAGGATAAAGATACAAGAGTCAAGTTTATACGATACTTGTGGAGATTTTAAGGTGTCAGTGGTGACATTTTACTGTCTTCTTAGTACACATTGTATCTCTTGAGTTATCTTCAAATACAGCTTCCAAGTAGGCCAATGGAGAAATTGACAATAGTGTGCTTGCAAGTATCTTCCAGGTAAAATAGCATAGCTTCTACTGACTTCTCTGCTGTAGATAAGATATGTGGATTTTTACCCTTTCATATATATATATATATATATATATATATATATATATATATATATATATATATATATATATATATACATTTAAAGATATATATATATATATATATACATATATATATATATTTACATGTTACTTCAGTGTTGTCTCTTAAGGAGGAACTGCCAAAATGCCTTCATTTATATTCCTATATGCCTGAACAGGGAAAAGGCTAAATACTGATATCACAGGCAGGATAAAGATAGAAGAGTCAACTTGATACGACACGTGTAGAGAGTTTAGGGTGTCAGGGCTGAAAACGTAATATCATGTTACTATACATTGTATTTCTTGAGTTATCTTCAATACACCTTCCTTGTTGGCCAACGGAGGAATGGAGAATTGTGTTCTAGCAAGTATCTTCCAGATACTCTAGCATATCTTGTACTGAATTCATAGCTGTAGAAAAGATATGTGGATTTTCACCCTTTACATATATTATTTCACAGTTGTCTCTTTAGAGGATGTGACAAACACCATTTCTTCGGATGGCTATAGGTCACAACAAGGAAAAGGGAAAATACAGATATCACAAGCAGAAAAATGATAGAAAAGTCAAGTTGATATGAGACTTGTAGAGAGTTTAAGGTGTCAGTGATGACAATATAATATCTTCTTAGTATACATTGTATCTCTTGAGTTATCTTCAAATACACATTCCACGTAGGCCAATGGAGAAATTGACAATAGTGTACTTGCAAGTATCTTCCAGGTACACTAGCATAGCTTGTACTGACTTCACTGCTGTAGATAATAAATGTGGATTTTTACCCTTTATATATATATATATATATATATATATATATATATATATATATATATATATATATATATATATATATATATATATATATATATATACAGGTTACTTCATTGTTGTCTCTTAAGGAGGAACTGCCAAAATGCCTTCATTTGGATTGCTATATGCCTGAACAGGCAAAAGGCTAAATACTGATATCACAAGCAGGAGAAAGGTAGAAGAGTCAAGTTGACAGGTCACTTGTAGAGAATTTAGAGAGTCAGTGCTGACAATGTAATACCTACTTAGTATACAATGTATTTCTTGAGTCACCTTCATATACACATACCATTTTGGTCAAGGGAGGAAGAGACAATTGTGTACTTGCAATTATGTTCCAGGTACTCTAGCACAGCTTGTACTGTCTTCACTGTTGTAGATAATGTATATGGATTTTTAGCCTTTACAGCCATTACTTCAGTTTTGTCTCTTTAGGGGAAGTGAGACTATGCATTTCTTTAGATTTCTATAGGCCTCAACAGGGAAAAGGCTAAAGAGTGGCATCACAAGTAGGATAAAGACAAAAGAGTCAAATTGACAGGACACTTGCAGAGAATTCAGGGAGTCAGTGCTGACAATGTAATATCTACTTAGTATCCAATGTATTTCTTCAGTCATCTTCATATACATTAAGGATTTTGGTCAAGGGAGGAAGGGACAATTGTGTACTTGCAATTATTTTCCAGGTACTCTACCACAGCTTGCACTGACTTCCCTGTTGTAAATAAGGTATATGGATTGTTAGTCTTTACATACATTACTTCAGAGTTGTCCATTTAGGGGAAGTGAGAAAATGCCTTTCTTTGGATTTCTATAGGTCTCAACCTGGAAAAGGCGAAATAATGATATCACAAGCAGGAAAAAGTTCGAACAGTCAAATTGGTAGAATACTTGTAGAGAGTTTAAGGTGTCAGTGATGACGATATAATATCTTCTTAGTATACCTTGTATCTCTTGAGTTATCTTTAAATATACCTTCCAAGTAGGCCATTGAGCAATTGACAATGGTGTACTTGCAAGTATATTTCAGGTACACTGGAATACCTTGCATGGTTTTCACTGCTCTCGATAAAATATGTGGATTCTTACCCTTTATATACCTTACTTCATTGTTGTTTCTTTAGGAGGAACTGCAAAAATACCTTTATTTAGATTCCTATATGCCTCAACAGGGAAAAGGCTAAATACTGGTATCACAAGCAGGATAAAGATAAAAGAGTCAAGTTGATAGGATACTTGTAGAGATTTTAGAGTGTCAGTGGTGACAATTTAATGTCTTCTTAGTATACATTGTATCTCTTGAGTTATCTTCCAATATACCTTTCAAGTAGGCCAATGGAGAAATTGAAAATAGAGTGCTTGCAAGTATCTTCCAGGTACAGTAGCATAGCTTGTACTAACTTCACTGCTGTAGATAGTGTATGTGGATTGTTACCCTTTATATATATATATATATATATATATATATATATATATATATATATATATATATATATATATATATATACACACATTTATATATATATACATATATATATATACACATTTATATATATATACATATATATATATATATATATATATATATTTATATATTACTTCAGTGTTGTCTCTTAAAGAGGAACTGCCAAAATGCCTTCATTTAGATTCCTATATGCCTGAACAGGGAAAAGGCTAAATACTGATATCACAAGCAGAATAAAGGTAGAAGAGTCAGGTTGACAGGTCACTTGTAGAGAATTTAGAGAATCAGAGCAGACAATGTAATATCTCCTTAGTATCCAATCTATTTCTTGAGAAACCTTCATATACCCTTCCCATTTTGGTCAAGGGAAGAAGGGAGAATTGTGTACTTGCACATATGTTCCAGGTACTCTAGCAGAGATTGTACTGTCTTCACTGTTGTAGATAAGGTATATGGATTATTAGCCTTTACAGGCATTACTTCAGAGTTGTCTCCTTAGGGGAAGTGAGAATATGCGTTTCTTTGGATTTCTTTAGGCCTCAACAGGGAAAAGGCTAAATACTGATATCACAGGCAGGATAAAGATAGAAGAGTCAACTTGATAGGACACTTGTAGAGAGTTTAGTGTGTCAGGGCTGACAATGTCATATATTTTTACTATACATTGTATTTCTTGAGTTATCTTCAAATACACCTTCCATGTTGTCCGATGGAGGAATGGAGAATTGGTTTCTAGCAAGTATCTTCCAGATACTGTAGCATGGCTTGTACTGACTTCACTGGTGTAGATAATATATGTGGATTTTTACACTTATTTATCTATCTATCTATCTATCTATCTATCTATCTATCTATCTATCTCTCTCTCTCTCTCTATCAATCTCTCTCTCTCTATATATATATATATATATATATACATATATATATATATATATATATATATATATATGTTTATTGACATATTACTTCACTGTTGTCGGTTATGGAGGAACTGCCAAAATTCCTTCCTTTATATTCCTATATGCCTGAACAGGGAAAAGGCTAAATACTGATATCACAAGCAGGAAAAAGATCGAAGAGTCAAATTGATAGTATACTTGTAGAGAGTTTAAGGTGTCAGTGATGACAATATAATATCTTCTTAGCGTTCATTGTATCTCTTGAGTTATCTTCAAATACATCTTCCAAGTAGGCCAATGGAACAATTGAGGATGGTGTACTTGCAAGTATATTCCAGGTACACTAGAATGCCTTGCATTGTTTTCACTGCTCTCGATAAAATATGTGGATTTTTACCCTTTATCTACCTTATTTCAGTGTTGTCTCCTAAGGATGAACTGCCAAAACGCCTTTATTTAGATTCCTATATGCCTAAACAGGGAAAACGCTAGAAGAGTCAAGTTGATAGGATACATGTTGAGAGTTTAGGGTGTCAGTGGTGAAAATATAATATCTTCTTAGTATACATTGTATCTCTTGAGTTTTCTTCAAATACACCTTCCAAGTAGGCCAAAGGAGAAATTGGCAATAGTGTACTTGCAAGTATCTTCCAGGATCTCTATCATAGCTTATATTGACTTCACTGCTCTAGATAATATATGTGGACTTTTACCATATATATATATATATATATATATATATATATATATATATATATATATATTTACATATTACTTCCGTGTTTTCTCTTAAGGAGGAACTGCCAAAATGCCTTCATTTAGATTCCTATATGCCTGAACAGGGAAAAGGCTAATACTGATGTCATGAGTAGGATAAAGGTAGAAGAGTCAAGTTGACAGGTCACTTGTAGAGAATTTAGAGAGTCAGTGCTGACAATGTAATATCTACTTAGTATCCAATGTATTACTTGAGTCACCTTCATATACACTTACCATTTTGGTCAAGGGAGGAAGGGACAATTGTGTACTTGCAATTATGTTCCAGGTACTCCAACACAGCTTGTACTCTCTTATCTGTTGCAGATAAGATATATGGATTTTTAGCCTTTACAGAGATTACTTCAGAGTTGTCTCTTTAGGGGAAGTGAGAATATGCGTTTTTTTGGATTTCTATAAGCCTCAACAGGGAAAAGGCTAAATACTGATATCACAGGCAGAATAAAGATAGAAGAATCAACTTGATAGTACAATTGTAGAGAGTTTAGGGTGTCAGGGCTGAAAATGTAATATCATCTTACTATACATTGTAATTCTTGAGTTATCTTCAAATACACCTTCCATGTTGGCCAATGGAGGAATGGAGAATTGTGTTGTAGCAAGTATCTTCCAGATACTCTAGAATAGCTTGTACTGAATTCACTGCTGTAGAAATGATGTGTGGATTTTCACCCTTTACATATATTATTTCACACTTGTCTCTTTAGAGGATGTGACAAACACCATTTCTTCGGATAGCTATAGGCCACAACAAGGAAAAGAGAAAATACAGATATCACAAGCAGGAAAAAGATAGAAGAGTCAAGTTGATATGAGATTTGTAGAGAGTTTAAGGTGTCAGTGATGACAATATAATATCATCTTAGTATACATTGTATCTCTTGAGTTATCTTCAAATACACATTCCACGTAGGCCAATGGAGAAATTGACAATAGTGCACTTGCAAGTATCTTCCAGGTACACTAGCATAGCTTGTACTGACTTCACTGCTGTAGATAATAAATGTGGATTTTTACCCTTTATATGTGTGTATATATATATATATATATATATATATATATATATATATATATATATATATATATATATATATATACATATATATACAGGTTACTTCATTGTTGTCTCTTAAGGAGGAACTGCCAAAATCCCTTCATTTGGATTGCTATATGCCTGAACAGGCAAAAGGCTAAATACTGATATCACAAGCAGGGGAAAGGTAGAAGAGTCAAGTTGACAGTTCACTTGTAGAGAATTTAGAGAGTCAGTGCTGACAATGTAATATCTACTTAGTATACAATGTATTTCTTGAGTCACCTTCATATACACATACCATTTTGGTCAAGGGAGGAAGGGACAATTTTGTACTTGCAATTATGTTCCAGGTACTCTAGCACAGCTTGTACTGTCTTCACTGTGGTAGATAAGGTATATGGATATTTAGCCTTTACAGTTATTACTTCAGTTTTGTCTCTTTAGGGGAAGTGAGACTATGCATTTCTTTAGATATCTATAGGCCTCAACGGGGAAAAAGGCTAAAGAGTGGCATCACAAAAAGGATAAAGATAGAAGAGTCAAGTTGACAGGACACTTGTAGAGAATTTAGGGAGTCGGTACTGACAACGTAATATCTACTTCTTATTCAATGTATTGCTTCAGTCATATTCATATACACTTAACATTTTGGTCAGGGGAGGAAAGGACAATTGTGTACTTGCAATTATGTTCCAGCTAATCTAGAAGAGCTTGTACGGACTTCACTGTTGCAGATAAGGTAGGTATATGGATTTTTAGCCTTTACAGACATTACTTCAGAGTTGTCTCTTTAGGGGAAGTGAGAATGTGCGTTGCTTTGGATTTCTATAAGCCTCAACAGGGAAAAGGCTAAATACTGATATCACAGGCAGGATAAAGATAGAAGAGTCAACTTGATAGGACACTTGTAGAGAGTTTAGGGTGTCAGGGCTGAGAATGTAATATCTTCTTACTATACATTGTATCTCTTGAGTTATCTTCAAATATACCTTCCAAGTAGGCAAATGGAGCAATTGACAATGGTGTACTTGCAAGTATCTTCCAGGTACACTAGAATAACTTGCATGGTTTTCACTACTCTCGATAAAATATGTGGATTTTCACTCTTAATATACCTTATTTCAGTGTTGCCTCTTAAGGAGGAACTGCGAAAATGCATTTATTTAGATTCCTATATGCCTCAACAGGGAAAAGGCTAAATACTGATATCACAAGCAGGATAAAGATAGAAGATTCACCTTGATAGGACACTTGTAGACAGTTTAAGGTGTCAGGGCTGACAGTGTAATATCTTCTTACTATCCATTGTATTTTTTGAGTTATCTTCAAATACAGCTTCCAAGAAGGCCAATTGAGCAATTGACAATGGTGGACTTGCAAGTATATTCCAGGTACACTAAAATACCTTGCATGGTTTTCACACCTCTCCATAAAATATGTGTATGTTCACCCATTATATACCTAATTTCAGTATTGTTTCTTAAGGAGGAACTGTCAAAATGCCTTTATTTAGAATCCTATAGGCCTCAACAGGGAAAAGGCTAAATACTGATATCACAAGCAGGATAAAGATAGAAGAGTGAAGTTGATAGGATACATGTAGAGATTTTAGGGTGTCAGTGGTGACAATTTGATGTCTTCTTAGTATACATTGTATCTCTTGAGTTATCTTGAAATACACCTTCCAAGTAGGCCAATGGAGAAATTGACAATAGTGTACTTGCAAGTATCTTCCAGGTAGACTAGCACAGCTTGTACTGACTTCACTGTTGTAGATAAGGTATATGGATTTTTATCCTTTAGAGATAATGCTTCAGAGTTGTCTCTTTAGGGGAAGTGAGAATATGCGTTTCTTTGGATTTCTATAGACTTCAAAAGGGAAAAGGATAAATACTGACATCACAGGCAGGATAAAGACAGAAGAGTCAACTTGATAGGACACTTGAAGAGAGTTTAGGGTGTCAGGGCTGAAAATGTAATATCTTCTTACTATACATTGTATTTCTTGAGTTATCTTTAAATACACCTTCCATGTTGGCCAATGGAGGAATGGAGAATTGTGTACTAGCAAGTATCTTCCAGATACTCTAGAATAGCTTGTACTGAATTCACTTTTGTAGAAAAGATATGTGGATTTTCACCCTTTACATATATTATTTCACAGGTGTCTCTTTCGAGGATGTGACAAGCACCATTTCTTTGGATGGATATCGGCCTCAACAAGCAAAAGGGAAAATACTGTTACCACAAGCAGGAAAAAGATAGAAGAGTCAAGTTGATAGGATACTTGTATAGAGTTTAGGGTGTCAGGGCTGACAATGTAATATCTTCTTACTATACATTGTACTACTTGGGTTGTCTTTAAATACAACTTCCATGTCGGCCAATGGAGAAACTGTCAATAGTGTGCTTGCAAGTATCTTCCAGGTACACTAGCATAGCTTGTACTGACTGCACTGCTGTAGATAATATATGTTGATTTTTTCCTTTTATATATATATATATATATATATATGCATACATTTATATTTGCATATTACTTCAGTGTTGTCTCTTAAGGAGGAACTCCCAAAATGCCTTCATTTAGATTCCTATATGCCTCAACAGGGAAAAGGCTAAATACTGATATCACAAGCAGGATAAAGATAGAAGAGTCAAGTGGATAGGATACTTGTAGAGATTTTAGGGTGCCAGTGGTGACAATTTAATATCTTCTTAGTATACATTGTATCTCTTGAGTTATTTTCAAATACATCTTCCAAGTAGGCCAATTGAGAAATAGACAATAGTGTACTTGCAAGTATATTCCAGGTACACTAGAATACCTTGCACTGTTTTCACAGCTCTCGATAAAATATGTGGATGTTCACCCTTTATATACCTTACTTCAGTGTTGTCTCTTAAGGAGGAACTGCTAAAATGCCTTTATTTAGATTCCTATATGCCTCAATACGGAAAAAGACCAATACTGATATCACAAGCAGGATAAAGATAGAAGAGTCAAGTTGATAGGTTACTTGTAGAGAGTTTCGGGTGTCAGTGGTGAAAATTCAATATCCTCTTAGTATATATTGTATCTCTTGAGTTACCTTCAAATGCACCTTGCAAGTAGGCCAATGGAGAAATTGACAATAGTGTACATGCAATTATCTTGGAGGTACACTAGCATAGCTTGTACTGACTTCACTGCTGTAGATAATATATGTGGATTTTTACACTTTTTTATCTATCAATCTATCTATGTATCTATATATCGATCTATATATATCTATATCTATCTATCTATCTATTTATCTTCTATCTATCTATCTATTTACGTACTACTTCACTGTGGTCTGTTATTTAAGAACAGCCAATATGCCTTCATTTGGATTCCTATATGCGTGACGAGGGAAAAGGCTAAATACTGACATCACAAGCAGGATATAGATAAAAGAGTCAAGTTGACAGGACACTTGTAGGGAATTCAGTGAAACAGTGCTGACAATTTAATATCTACTTAGTATGCAATGTATTTCTTGAGTCATCTTCGTATACCCTTACCATTTTGGACAAGGGAGGAAGGGACAATTGTGTACTTGCAATTATGTTCCAGGTACTCTAGCACAACTTGTACTCTCTTCACTGTTTTAGTTAAGGTATATGGATTTTTAGCCTTTACAGATATTACTTCAGAGTTGTCTCTTTAGGAGAAGTGAGAAAATGCATTTCTTTGGATTTCTATAGGCCTCAACAGGGAAAAGGCTAAATATTGATATCAAAGGCAGGATAAAGATAGAAGAGTCAACTTGATAGGACACTTGTAGAGTGTTTAGGCAGTCAGTGCTGACAATGTAATATCTTCTTACTATACATTGTATTTCTTGAGTTATCCTCAAATACACCTTCCATATTAGCCAATGGAGGAATGGACAATTGTGTACTAGCAAGAATCTTCCAGATACTTTAGCATAGCGTGTACTGAATTCACTGCTGTAGAAAAGATATGTGGATTTTCCACCATTACATATATTATATCACAATTGTCTGTTTAGTGGAAGGGACAAACACCATTTCTTTGGATGGCTATAGGTCTCAACAAGGAAACAGGAAAATACTGATATCACAAGCAGGAAAAAGATAGAAGAGTCAAGTTGATATGAGACTTGTAGGGTGTTCAGGGTGTCAGGGCAGACAATTTAATATCTTCTTACTATACATTTTATTTCTTCAGTTATCTTCAAATACACCATCCATGTTGGTCAATGGAGGAATGGACAATTGTGTACTAGCAAGTATATTCCAGATACTCTAGAATAGCTTGTACCGAATTCACAGCTCTAGAAAAGATATGTGGATTTTCACCCTTTACATATATTCTTTCACAGGTGTCTCTTTAGAGGAAGTGACAAACACCATTTCTTTGGTTGGCTATAGGCCTCAACAAGGAAAAGGGAAAATACTGATATCACAAGCAGGAAAAAGATAGAAGAGTCAAGTTGATGTGAGACTTGTAGAGAGTTTAGGGTGTCTGTGGTGACAATTTCATATCTTCTTATTATACATTGTATCTCTTCAGTTATCTTCAAATACACCTTTTAAGGAGGCCAATGGAGAAAGTGACAGTTGTGTACTTGCAAGTATCTTCTAGGTAAACTAGCATAGCTTGTATTGACTTCACTGCCGTAGATAATATATGTGGATTTTTACCCTGAATATATATATATATATATATATATATATATATATATATATATATATACACATATATATACATATATTTACATATTACATCAGTGTTGTCTCTTAAGGAAGAACTTTTTAAATGCCTTCGTTTAGATTCCTATATGCGTGAACAGGGAAAAGGCTAAATACTCATATCACAAGCAGGAAAAAGGTCGAAGAGTCCAATTGATAGGATACTTGCAGAGAGTTTAAGGTGTCAGTGATGACAATATAAAATCTTCTTAGTATACATTGTATCTCTTGAGTTATCTTTAAATACACCTTCCAAGTTGGACAATGGAGAAATTGACAATGGTGTACATGCAAGTATCTACCAGGTACACTGGAATACCTTGTATTGTTTTCACTGCTCTCGATAAAATATGTGGATTTTCACCCTTTACATACCTTACTTTAGTGTCGTCTCTTAAGGAGGAACTGCCAAAATGCCTTTATTTAGATTCCTATAGGCCTCAACAGGGAAAAGGATAAATACTGACATCACAAGCAGGACAAAGATAGAATAGTCAACTTGATAGGACACTTGTAGAGAGTTTAAGGTGTCACGGATGACAATGAAATATCTTGTCATTATATATTGTTTTTCTTGAGTTATCTCCATATACACTTTCCATGTTGGACAATGTAGGAATGGACAATAGTGTACTAGCAAGAATCTTCCAGATACTCTAGCATAGCTTGTACTGACTTCACTGCTGTAGAAAACATATGTGGATTTTCTCCCTTTACACATATAATTTCGCAGTTGTCTCTTTAGAGAAAGTGACAAACACCATTCCTTTGGATGGATATAGGCCTCAACTAGGAAAAGGCAAAATACTGATATCAGAAGCAGGAAAAAGATAGAAGATTCAAATTGATATGAGACTTGCAGACAGCTTAGGGAGACAGTGTTGAGAATATAATATCTTCTTAGTATACATGGTATTTCCTGAGTTATCTTCAAATACACCTTCCATTTTGGCCAAAGGAGCAATAGACGATGGTTTACTTGCAAGTGTCTTCCAGGTACAATCGCATATCTTGTATTGACTTCAGTGCTGTCGAAAAGATATGTGGATTTTTTCCTTTTACATACATGATTTCAATCTTGTCTCTTAAATAGGAACTGTTAAAATGCCTTTATTTAGATCAACATAGGCTTCAACACGGAAATGGCTATATAGTGATATCACAAGCAGGATAAAGATAGAAGAGTCAACTTGATAGGACACTTGTAGAGAGTTTAGGGTATCAGGGCTGACAATGTAACATCTACTTACTGTACATTGTATTTCTTGAGATATCTTCAAATACACCTTCCATATTGGCCAAGGGAGGAATGGACAATTGAGTACTAGCAAGTATCTTCCAGATACTCTATCATAGCTTGTACTGGATTAACTGCTGTAGAAAATATATGTGGATTTCTACCCTATATATATATATATATATATATATATATATATATATATATATATATATGTATATATATGTATATATATATACATATATATATGTTTATTTACATATTACTTCACTGTTTTCTGTTATGGAGGAACTGCGAAAATGCCTTCATTTAGATTCCTATATGCCTGAATACGGAAAAGGCTAAATACTGACATCACAAGCAGGAAAAAGATAGAAGAGTCAAGTTGACAGGACACTTGTAGAAAATTTAGGGACTCAGTGTTCACAATGTAATATCTACTTATTATCCAATGTATTTCTTGAGTCATCTTCATATACGCTTACAATTTTGGTCAAGGGAGGAAGGGACAATTGTGTACTCGCAATTATGTTCCAGGTACTCTAGCACAGCTTGTAATGACTTCACTGTTGCAGATAAGGTATATGGATTTTTAGCCTTTACAGACATTGCTTCAGAGTTGTCTCTTTACGGGAAGTGACAAAATGCCTTTCTTTGGATTTCTATTGGCCTCAACAGGGAAAATGCTAAATACTGATATCACAAGCAGGAAAAAGATCGAAGAGTCAAATTGATAGGATATTTGTAGAGAGTTTAAGGTGTCAATGATGACATTATAATATCTTCTTTGTATACATTGTATCTCTTCAGTTATCTTCAAATACACCTTCCAAGTAGGCCAAGGGAGCAATTGAAAATGGTGTACTTGCAAGTATATTCCAGGTACACTAGAACACCTTGCATTGTTTTCACTGCTCTCGATAAAATATGTGGATTTTCACCCTTTATATACCTTACTTCAGTGATGGCTCTTAAGGAGGAACTGCCAAAATGCCTTTATTTAGATTACCATAGGCCTCAACCAGGAAAAGGATAAATACTGATAACAGAAGCAGGATAAAGATAGAAGAATCAACTTGATAGGACACTTGTAGAGAGTTTATGGTTTCAAGGCTGACAATGTAATATCTTCTTATAATACATTGTATTTCTTGAGTTATCTACAAAGACACCTTCCATGGTGGACAATGTAGGAATGAATAATTAATTGTGTACTATTAAGTGTCTTCCAGATACTCCAGCATGGCTTGCACTGACTTCACTGCTGTAGAAAACATATGTGGATTTTCACCCTTTACAGATATTATTTCACAGTTTTCTCTATAGAGGAAGTGACAAACTCCATTCCTTTGGATGGCTAAAGGCCTCAACTAGGAAAAGGCAAAAAACTGTTATCACAAGCAGGAAAAATAGAAGAATCAAGTTGATATGAGACTTGCAGATCGCTTAGGGAGACAGTGATGACAATGTAATATGTTCTTAGCATACATTGTATTTCCTGTGTAATCTTCAAATACACCTTCCATGTTGGCCAATGGAGCAATGGACGATGGTGTTCTTGCAAGTGTCTTCCAGCTGCACTCGCATATGTTGTATTGACTTCACGGCTGTCAAAAAGATATGTGGATTTTTACCGTCTTCATACATGACTTCAAAGTTGTCTCTTAAATAGGAACTGTTAAAATGCCTTTATTTAGATCCCCATAGGCCTCAACAGGGAAATGGCTATATACTGATATCACAAGCAGGATAAAGATAGAAGAGCCAAGTTGATAGGATAGTTGTAGCGAGTTTAATGTGTCAGTGGTGACAATATAATATCTTCTTAGTATAAATTGTTTCTCTTGATTTATCTTCAAATAAACCTTCGAAGTAGGGCAATGGAGATATTGACAGTAGTGGACTTGCAAGTATCTTCCAGGTTCACTAGCATAACTTGTACTGACTTCACTTCTGTAGATAATATATGTGGATTTTTACCCTTTATATATATATATATATATATATATATATATATATATATATATATATATATTTACATATTACTTCAGTGTTGTCTATTAAGGAAGAACTGCCATAAGGCCTTCATTTAGATTCCAATATGACTGAACAAGGAAAGGGATAAATACTGATATCACAAGCAGGATAAAGATAGAAGAGTCAACTTGATAGGACAGTTCTAGACAGTTTAGGGTTTCAAGGCTGACAATGGAATATCTTCTTATTATACATTGTATATCTTGAGTTATCTCCAAATACACCTTCCACGGTGGACAATGGAGGAATGGACAATTGTGTACTAGCAAGTGTCTTCCAGATACTCTAGCATAGCTTGTACTGACTTCACTGCTGTAGAAACATATGTGGATTGTGACCCTTTACAGATATTATTTCCCAGTTGTCTCTTTAGAGGAAGTGACAAACTCCATTCCTTTGGATGGCTAGACGCCTCAACTAGCAAAAGGCAAAAAGTGATATCACAAGAAGGAAAAAGATAGAAGAGTCAAGTTGATATGAGACTTGCAGACAGCTTAGGGAGACAAGCATACAATGTAATATTTTCTTAGTATACATTGTATTTCGTGAGTTATCTTCAAATACACCTTCTATGTTGGCGAAAGGAGCAATAGTCGATGGTGTACTTGCAAGTGTCTTCCAGTTACAATCGCATATCTTGTATTGACTTCACTGCTGTCGAAAAGTTATGTGGATTTTTTCCTTTTACATACATGATTTCAAATTTGTCTCTTAAATAGGAACGGTTAAAATGCCTTTATTTAGATCCCCATAGGCCTCAACAGGGAAATGGCTATATACTGATATAACAAGCAGGATAAAGATAGAACAGCCAAGTTGATAGGATACTTGTAGCAAGTTTAAGGTGTCAGTGGTGACAATATAATATCTTCTTAGTATAAATTGTATCTCTTGAGTTATCTTGAAATACACCATCCAAGTAGGCCAATGGAGAAATTGACAGTAGTGTACTTGCAAATATCTTCCAGGTTCACTAGCATACCTTGTACTGACTTCACTGCTGTAGATAATATATGTGGATTTTTACCCTTTATATATATATTTACATATTACTTCAGTGGTGTCTCTTAAGGAAGAACTGCCAAAATGCCTTTATTTAGATTGCTATAGGCCTCAACCAGGAAAAGGAGAAATACTTATATCACAAGCAGGATAATGATAGAAGAGTCAACTTGATAGGACACTTGCAGAGAGTTTAGGGTGTCAAGGCAGACAATGTAATATCTTCTTATTATACATTGTATGTCTTGATTTATCACCAAATACACCTTCCATGGTGGACAATGGAGGAATGGACAATTGTGTACTAGCAAGTGTCTTCCAGATACTCTAGCATAGCATGTACTGACGTCACTGCTGTAGAAAACATATGTGGATTTTCACGCTTTACAGATATTATTTCACAGTTGTCTCTTTAGAGGAAGTGACAAACTCCATTCATTTGGATGTTTAGAGCCCTCAAATAGGAAAAGGCAAAAAACTGATATCAAAAGCAGGAAAAAGATAGACGAGTCAAGTTCATATGGGACTTGCAGACAGCTTAGGGAGACAGTGCTGACAATGTAATATCTTCTTAGTATGCATTGTATTTCCTGAGTTTTCTTCAAATACACCTTCGATGTTGGCCAATGGAGGAATGGACGATGGTGTACTTGCAAGTGTCTTCCAGCTACACTCACATATCTTGCATTAACTTCACTGCAGTTGAATACATATGTGGATTTTTACCTTTTACGTACAAGACTTCAATGTTGATTCTGAAATAGGAACTGTTAAAATGCCTTTATTCAGATCCCCGTAGGCCTCATCAGGAAAATGGCTATATACTGATATCATAAGCAGGATAAAGATAGAAGAGCCAAGTTGATAGGATACTTGTAGAGAGTTTAGGGTGTCAGTGGTGACAATTTAATATCTTCTCAGTATACATTGTATCTCTTTAGTTATCTTCAAATACAACTTCCAAGTAGGCCAATGGAGAAATTGACAATAGTGTGCTTGCAAGTATGTTCCAGGTACACTAGCATAGCTTGTACTGACTTCACTGCTGTAGATAATATATGTGGATTTTTACCCTTTATATATATATATTTACATATTACTTCAGTGTTGTCTATTAAGGAGGAACTGCCAGAATGCCTTCAATTAGATTCTTATATGCCTGAACAGGTAAAAGGGTAAATACTGATATCACAAGCAGGATAAAGATAGAAGAGTCAAATTGATAGGATACTTGTAGAGAGTTTAAGGTGTTAGTGATGACAATATAATATCTTCTTAGTATACATTGTATCTCTTGAGTTATCTTCAAATACACCTTCGAAGTAGTCCAATGGAGCAATTGACAATGGTGTACTTGCAAGTATCTTCCAGGTAAACTAGAATACCTTGTATTGTTTTCACTGCTCTCGATAAAGTATGTGGATTTTCACCCTTTACATACCTTAGTTCAGTGTTGTCTCTTAAGGAGGAACTGCGAAAATGCCTTCATTGAGATTCCTATATGCCTGAATAGGAAAAATGCTACATACTTATATCACAAGCAGGATAATGATAGAAGAGTCAAGTTGAGAGGACCCTTGCAGAGAATTTAGGGAGTCAGTGCTGACAATGTAATATCTACTTAGCATCCAATGTATTCCTTGAGTAATCTTCATATACACTTACCATTTTGGTCAAGGGAGGAAGGGAAAATTGTGCAGTTGCATTTATGTTCCATGTACTCTAGCACAACTTGTACTGACTTCACTGTTGTAGACAAGTTATATGGATTTTTAGCCTTTACATACATGACTTCAGTGTTGTCTCTTAAGGAGGAACTGCCAAAATGCCTTTAATTAAATTCCTATAGGACTCAACAGGGACAAGGCTAAATACTGACATCACAAGCAGGAATAGGATAGAAGAGTCAACATGATAGGACACTTGTAGAGAGTTTAGAGTGTCAGGGCTGACAAAGAAATATCTTCTTATGATACATGGTATTTCTTGAGTTATCTTCATACACACATTCCATGTTGGACAATGGAGGAATGGACAATTGTGTACTAGCAAGTATCTTCCAGATATTCTAGCATAGCTTGTACTAACTTCACTGCTGTAGAAAATATATGTGGATTTTCACCCTTTACATATATAATTTCACAGTTGTCTCTTTACAGGAAGTGACAAACACCATTCCTTTGGATGGCTATAGGCCTCAACTAGGCAAAGGCAAAATACTGATATCAGAAGTAGGAAAAAGATAGAAGAGTCAAGTTGACATGGGAGTTGCATACAGCTTAGGGATACAGTGTTGACAATGTAATGTATTCTTAGTATTCATGGTATTTCCTGAGTTATCTTCAAATACACCTTCCATGATGGCCAAAGGAGTAATAGACGATGGTGTCCTTGCAAGTGTCTTCAAGCTACAATCGCATATCTTGTATTGACTTCACTGCTGTCGAAAAGTTATGTGGATTTTTTCCTTTTGCAAACATGATTTCGAACTTCTTTCTTAAATAAGAACTGTTAAAATGCCTTTATTTAGATCACCATAGGCCTCAACAGGGAAATGGCTATATACTGTTATCACAAGCAGGATAAAGATAGAAGAGCCAAGTTGATAGGATACTTGTAGCGAGTGTAAGGTGTCAGTGGTGATAATAAAATATGTTCTTAGTATACATTGTATCTCTTTAGTTATCTTCAAATACACCATCCAAAAAGGCCAAGGGAGCAATTGATAGTGGTGGACTTCCATGTATCTTCCAGGTACACTAGAATACCTTGTATTGTTTTCACTGTCTCTATAAAATATGTGGATTTTCACCATTTAGATACCTTACTTCAGTTTTGTCTCTTAAGGAGGGACTGCCAAAGTGCCTTTATTGAGATTCCTATTGGCCTCAACTAGGAAAAGCATAAATACTGATGTCACAAGCGGGATAAAGATAGAAGAGTCAACTTGATAGGACACTTGTAGAGAGTTTAGGGTGTCAAGGCTGACAAGGTAATATCTTCTTATTATACATTATATTTCTTGAGTTATCTCCAAATGCAACTTCCATGGTGGACAATGGAGGAATGCACAATTGTGTACTAGCAAGTGTCTTCCACATACTCTAGCATAGCTTGTACTGACTTCAGTGCTCTAGAAAACATATGTGGATTTTCACCCTTTACAGATAGTATTTCACAGTCGTCTCTTTAGAGGAAGTGAGACACACCATTCCTTTGGATTTTTAGAGCCCTCAACTCGGAAAAGGCAAAAAACTGATATCACAAGCAGGAAAAAGATAGAAGAGTCAAGTTGATATGAGACTTGCAGACAGCTTAGGAAGACAGTGCTGACAATGTAACATCTTCTTAGTATACATTGTATTTCCTGAGTTTTCTTCCAATACACCTTCGATGTTGGACAATGGAGGAATGGACGATGGTGTTCTTGCAAATGTCTTCCAACTACACTCGTATATGGTGTATTGACTTCAGAGCTGTGGAAATGATTTGTGGATTTTTACCGTTTACATACATGATTTCAAACTTGTCTCTTAAATAGGAACTGTTAAAATGCCTTTATTTAGATCCCGATAGGCCTCAACAGGGAAATGGCTATATACTGATATCACAAACAGGATAAAGATAGAAGAGTCAAGTTGATAGGATACTTGTAGCGAGTTTATGTTGTCAGTGGTGACAATATAATATCTTCTTAGTATACATTGTATCTCTTTAGTTATCTTCAAATACACAATCCAAGTAGGCCAATGGAAAAATTGACATTAGTGTACTTGCAAGTATCTTCCAGGTACACTAGCATAGATTGTACTGACTTCCCTGCTGTAGATAATATATGTGGATTTTTACCCTATATATATACATATACGTGTATATATATATATATATATATGTATATATATATGTATATATATTTACATATTACTTCAGTGTTGTCTCTTAAGGAAGAACTGCCATAATGCCTTCGTTTAGATTCCTATATGCCTGAACACGGAAAAGGCTAAATACTGATATCACAAACAGGAAAAAGATCGAAGAGTCAAATTGATAGGATACTTGTAGAGAGTTTAAGGTGTCAGTGATGACAATATAATATCTTCTTAATATACATTGTGTCTCTTCAGTTATCTTCAAATACACCTTCGAGGTAGGCCAATGGAGCAATTGAAAATGGAGTACTTGCAAGTATCTTCCAGGTAAAATAGAATACCTTGTATTGTTTTCACTGCTCTCCATAAAATATGTGGATTTTCACCCTTTACATACCTTATTTCAGTATTGACTCTTAAGGAGGAACTGCCAAAATGCCTTTATTTAGATTCCTATAGGCCTCAACAGGGAAAAGGTTAATTACTGACATCACAAGCTGGATAAAGATAAAAGAGTCAAATTGATCGGACATTTGCAGAGAGTTTAGGGTGTCAGGGCTGACAATGAAATATCATCTTATTATACATTGTATTTCTTGAGTTATCTCCATATACACTTTCCATGTTGGACAATGGAGGCATGGACAATTGTGTACTAGCAAGTATCTTTCAGATACTCTAGCATAGCTTGTACTGGCTTCACTGCTGTAGAAAACATATGTGGATTTTCACCCTTTACATCTATTATTTCACAGTTGCCTCTTTAGAGGAAGTGACAAACACCATTCCTTTGGATGGCTATAGGCCTCAACTAGGCAAAGGAAAAATACTGATATCAGAAGCATCAAAAAGATAGAAGAGTCAAGTTGACATGGGACTTGCAGACAGCTTAGGGAGACAGTGTTGACAATATAATATCTTCTTAGCATACATGGTATTTCCTGAGTTATCTTCAAATACAATTCCATGTTGGCCAAAGGAGGAATAGACGATGGTGTCCTTGCAAGTGTCTTCAAGCTACAATCGCATATCTTGTATTGACTTCACTGCAGTCGAGAAGTTATGTGGATTTTTTCCTTTTACATACATGATTTCAAACTTCTCTCTTAAATAGGAACTTTTAAAATACCTTTATTTAGATCCCGTAGGCCTCAATAGGGAATTGGCTATATATTGATATCAGAAACAGGATAAAGATAGAAGAGCCAAGTTGATAGGATACTTGTAGCGAGTTTAAGTTGTCAGTGGTGGCAATATAATATCTTCTTAGTATACATTGTATCTCTTTAGTTATCTTCAAATACACCATCCAAGTACGTCAATGGAGAAATTGATAGTAGTGTACTTGGAAGTATCTTCCAGGTACACTAGCATAGCTTGTACTGACTTCACTGCTGTAGATCACATTTGTGGATTTTTACCCTTTATATATATACATATATATATATATATATATATATATATATATATATATATGTACATATTACTTCACTGCTGTCTCTTAAGGATGAACTGCCAAAATGCCTTCATTTAGATTCCTCTATGCCTGAACAGGGAAAAGGGTAAATACTGATATCACAAGGAGGATAAAGATAGAAGCGTCAAGCTGACAGGAAACTTGTAGAGAATTTAGAGAGTCAGTACTGACAGTGTAATATCTACTTAGTATCCAATGTATTTCTTGAGTCATCTTCATATACACCAACAATTTTGATCCAGGGAGGAAGGGACAACTGTGTACTTGCAATTATGTTCCAGCTACTCTAGCACAGCTTGTACTGACTTCACTAGTGTAGATAAGTTATATGGATTTTTAGCCTTTACATACATTAATTCAGAGTTGTCTCTTTAGGAGAAGCGACAAAATATGTTTCTTTGGATGTCTTTAGGACTGAACAGGGAAAACGCTAAATACTAATATCACAAGCAGGAAAGAGATTGAAGAGTCAAAATGATGGGATACGTGCAGAGAGTTTAAGGTGTCAGTGATGACAGCATAATATCCTCTTAGTATACTTTGTATCTCTTCAGTTATCTTCAAATACACCTTCGAAGTAGGCCAATGGGGCAAATGACAATGGTGTACTTGCAAGTATCTTCCAGGTACACTAGAATACCTTGTATTGTGTTCACTGCTCTCGATAAAATATGTGGATTTTCACCCTTTACATATCTAACTTCAGTGATGTCTCTTAAGGGGGGACTGTCCAAATGCCTTTATTTAGATTCCTATAGGCCTCAACAGGGAAAAAGCTAAATACTGATATCACAAGCAGAATGAAGATAGAAGAGTCAACTTGATAGGACACTTGTAGAGAGTTTAGGATGTCAGGGATGACAAGGAAATATCTTCTTATTATACATTGTATTTCTTGAGTTATCTCCAAATACAACTTGCACGTTGGACAATGGAGGAATGGACAATTGTGTACTAGCAAGTGTCTTCCAGATACTCTAGCATAGCTTGAACTGACTTCACTGCTGTAGAAAATATATGTGGATATTCACTCTGTACAGATATTATTTCACAGTTGTCTCTTTAGAGGAAGTGACAAACACCATTCCTTTGGATGCCCAGAGGCCTCAACTAGGAAAAGGCAAAAAACTGATATAACAAGGAGGAAAAAGATGGAGGAGTCAAGTTGATATGAAACTTGCAGACAGCTTAGGGAGACAGTGTTGACCATGTTATATCTTCTTAGTATGCACTGTATTTCCTGAGTTATCTTCAAATGCATCTTTCATGTTGGCCAATGGAGCAATGCATGATGGTGTTCTTGCAAGTGTCTTCCAGGTACACTCGCATATGTTGTATTGACTTCACTGCTGTCGAAATGTTTTGTGGATATTTACCTTTTACATACATGACTTCAATGTTGTCTCTTAAATAGGAATTGTTAAAATGCCTTTATTTAGATCCCCATAGGCCTCAACAGGGAAATGTCTACAACTTGATATAACAAGCATGATAAACATAGAAGGGTCAAGGTGATAGGATACTTGTAGAGAGTTTAGGGTGTCAATGGTGACAATATAATATCTTCTTAGTATAAATTGTATCTCTTAAGTTATCTTCAAATAAACCTTCCAAATAGGCCAATGGAGAAATTGACAGTAGTGTACTTGTAAGTATCTTCCAGATACACTAGCATAGCTTGAACTGACTTCACTGCTGTAGATAATATATGTGTATTTTAACACTTCATATTAAATACTGATATCACAAGCAAGAAAAAGGTAGAGGAGTCAAGTTGACAGGTCGCTTGTGACGGAATATAGGGATTCAGTGCTGACAAAGTAATATCTGCTTATTATCCAATGTATATTCTTGAGTCATCTTCATATACACCTACCATTTTGGTCAAGGGAGGAAGGGACAATTGTGTACTTGCAATTATGTTCCAGGTACTCTAGCACAGCTTGTACTGACTTCACTGTTGTACATAAATTCTATGGATTTTTAGCGTTTACATACATTACTTCAGAATTCTCCCTTTAGTAGAAGTGACAAAAAGTGTTTCTTTGGATTTCTATAGGCCTCAACAGGAAAAAGGCTTAGTACAGATATCACAAGCAGGAAAAAGATCAAAGCGTCAAATTGATATGATACTTGTAGAGAATTTATGTTGTAAGTGATGACAATATAATATCTTCTTAGTATACATTGTATCACTTGAGTTATCTTCAAATACACCTTCAAAGAAGGCCAATGGAGCAAGTGACAATGGTGTACTTGCCTCAACAGGCAAAAGGCTAAATACTGACAACACCAGCAAGATAAAGATAGAAGAGTCAACTTGATAGGACACTTGTAGAGAGTTTAGGGTGTCAGGGCTGACAATGAAATATCTTCTTATTATACATTGCATTTCTTGAGTTATCTCCATATCCACTTTCCATATTGGATAATGGAGGAATGGATAATTGTGTATTAGCAAGTATCTTCCAGATACTCTAGAATAGCTTGTACTGACTTCACTGCTGTAGAAAATATATGTGGATTTTCACACTTTACATATATTATTTCACAGTTGTCTCTTTAGAGGAAGTGACAAACACCATTCGTTTGGATGGCTAGAGGCCTCAAATAGGAAAAGGCAAAAAAATGATATCACGAACAAGAAAAAGATAGAAGAGTCAAGTTGATATGAGACTTGCAGACAGCTTAGGGAGACAGTGTTGACAATGTAATATCTTCTTAGTATACATTGTATTTCCTGAGTTATCTTCAAATACACCTTCCATGTTGGCCAAGGGAGCAATGGACGATGGTGTTCTTGCAAGTGTCTTCCAGCTACACTCGCATATGTTGTATTGACTTCACTGCTGTCCAAATGTTATGTGGATTTTTACCTTTTACATTCATGACTTCAATGTTATCCCTTAAATAGGAACTGTTAAAATGCCTTTATTTAGATCCTCATAGGCCTCAACCGGGAAATGTCTACATATTGATATCACAAGCAGGATAAACATAGAAGAGTCAAGGTGATAGGATACTTGTAGAGAGTTTAGGGTGTAAGTGGTCACAATATAATATCTTCTTAGTATAAATTGTATCTCTTGAGTTATCTTCAAATACACCTTCCAAGTAGGCCAATGGAGAAATTGACAGCAGTGTACTTGCAAGTATCTTCCAGGGACACTAGCATAGCTTGTATTGTCTTCACTGCTGTAGATAATATATGTGGATTATTACGCTTTATATATATATATATATATATATATATATATATATATATATATATATATATTTACATATTACTTCAGTGTTCAGTGTTGTCTCTTAAGGAGGAACTGCCAAAATGCCTTCATTTAGATTCCTATATGCCTGAACAGGGAAAAGGCTAAATACTGATATCACAAGCAGGATAAAGATAGAAGAATCAAGTTGACAGGACACTTGTAGAGAATTCAGGGAATCAGTGCTGACAATGGAATATCTGCTTAGTATCCAATGTATTTCTTGAGTCATCTTCATGTACACCTACCATTTTGGTCAAGGGAGGAAGGGACAATTGTGTACTTGCAATTATGTTCCAGGTACTCTAGCACAGCTTGTACTGACTTCACTGTTGTACATAAGGTATATGGATTTTTAGCCTTTACATACATTACTTCCGAGTTGTCTCTTTAGGAGAAGTGACAAAATGTGTTTCTTTGGAATTCTATAGGCCTCAACAGGGAAAAGGATAAATACTGACATCAAAAGCAGGATAAAGATAGAAGAGTCAATTTGATAGGACACTTGTAGAGAGTTTTGGGTGTCAAGGCTGAAAATGAAATATGTTCTTATCATACATTGTATTTCTTCATTTATCTCCATATACACTTTCCATATTCGACAATGAAGGAATGGACAATTTTGAACTAGCAAGTGTCTTCCAGACACTCTAGCACAGCTTGTACTTACTTCACTGTTGTAGATAAGTTATATGGATTTTTAGCCTTTACATACATTACTTAAGAGTTGTCTCTTTAGGAGAAGTGACAAAATGTGTTTCTTTGGATTTCTATAGGCCTCAACAGGGAAAAGGTTTAATACTGATATCACAAGCAGGAAAAAGATCGAAGAGTCAAATTGATAGGATACTTGTAGAGAGTTTAAGGTGTCAGTGATGACAAGGTAATATCTTCTTTTTATACATTGTATTTCTTGAATTATCTCCATATACACCTTCCATGTTGGACAATGGAGGAATGCACAATTGTGTACTAGCAAGTGTCTTCCAGATACTCTAGCATAGCTTGTACTGACTTCACTGCTGTAGAAAACATATGTGGATTTTCACCCTTTACGTATATTATTTCACAGTTGTCTCTTTAGAGGAAGTGACAAACACCATTTCTTTGGATGGCTATAAGCCTCAACTAGGAAAAGGCAAAATACTGATATCAGAAAACGATATAAGAAAAAGATATAAGACTCAAGTTGATTTGAGACTTGGAAAAAGATATAAGAGTCAAGTTGATTTGAGACTTGCAGACAGCTTAGGGAGACAGTGTTGTCAAGGTAATATCTTCTTAGTATACATGTTATTTCCTGAGTTATCTTCAAATACACCTTCCATTTTGGGCAAGGGAGCAATAGACGATGGTGTACTTGCAAGTTTCTTCCAGCTACAATCGCATATCTTGTATTAACTTCACTGCTGTCGAAAAGATACGTGGATTTTTTCCTTTTACATGCATGATTTCAATCCTGTCCCTTAAAGAGGAACTGTTAAAATGCCTTTATTTAGATCCCCATAGGACTCAACAGGGAAATGGATATATACTGATATCACAAGCAGGATAAAGATAGAAGAGTCAACTTGAAAGGACACTTTTAGAGAGTTTTGTGTGTCAAGGTTGACAATGTAATATATTCTTATTATACATTGTATTTCTTGAGTTATCTCCAAATACTCCTTCCATGGCGGACAGTGGAGGAATGGAAAATTGTGTACTAGCAAGTGTCTTCCAGATACTCTAGCATGGCTTGTACTGACTTCACTGCTTTAGAAAGCATATGTGGATTTTCACCCTTTACATATATTATTTCACAGTTGTCTCTTTAGTGGAACTGACAAGCACCATTACTTTCGATGGCTATAAGCCTCAACTAGGAAAACGCAAAAACGGATATCACAAGCAGGAAAAAGATAGAAGAGTCAAGTTGATAGGATACTTGTAGAGAGTTTAGGGTGTAAGTGATGACAATATAATATCTTCCTAGTGTACATTGTATCTCTTGAGTTGTCTTCAAATACACCTTCCAAATAGGCCAACGGAGGAATTGACAATAGTGTACTTGCAAGTATTTTCCAGGTACGGTAGCATAGCTTGTACTGACTTCACTGCTGTAGATAATATATGTGGAGTTTTGCCTTTTACATATATACATACATATATATACATGTATATTTACGCATTACGTCACTGTTGTCTCTTAAGTAGGAACGGCCAAAATGCCTACATTTAGATTCCCATATGCCTGAATAGGAAAAAGGCTACATACTGATATCACAAGCAGTATAATGATAGAAGAGTCAAGTTGGGAGGACACTTGCAGAGAATTTAGGGAGTCAGTGCTGACAATGTAATATCTAATTAGTTTCCAATGTATTTCTTGAGTCATCTTCATATACACTTACCATTTTGTTCAAGGGAGGAAGGAAAATTGTGTACTTGCATTTATGTTCCAGGTATTCTAGCACAGCTTGTACTGACTTCACTGTTGTAGATAAGGTATATGGATTTTTAGCCTTTACATACATTACTTCAGAGTTGTCTCTGTAGGGGAAGTGACAAAATGTGTTTCTTTGGATTTTTATAGGCCTCAACAGGGAAAAGGCTATATACTTATATCACAAGCAGGAAAAAGATCGAAGAGTGAAATAGATAGGATACTTGTGGAGAGTTTAAGGTGTCAGTGATGACAACACAATATCTTGTTAGTATACATGGTATCTCTTGAGTTATCTTCAAATACACCTTCCAAGTAGGCCAATGGAGCAATTGACAATGGTGTACTTGCAAGTATCTTCCAGGTACACTAGAATACTTGTATTGTTTTCAATGCTATCGACAAAATATTTGGATTTTGACTTTTTACATACCTTCCTTCAGTGGTGTCTGTTAAGGAAGAACTGCCAAAATGCCTTCATGTAGATTCCTATAGGCCTCAACAGAAAAAAGGCTAAATACTGATATCACAAGCAGGAAAAAATAGAACAGGCAAGTTGACAGGACACTTGTAGAGAGTTTAGGGTGTCAGGGCTGACAATGTGATATCTTCTTAGGATACATTGCATATCCTGAGTCATCTTCAAATACACCTTCCATGTTGGCCAATGGAGAAATGGACGATGGTGTACTTGCAAGTGTCTTCCAGCTACACTCGCATATCTTGCATTAACTTCACTGCAGTCGAATACATATGTGGATTTTTACCTTTTACGTACATGACTTCAATGTTGATTCTGAAATAGGAACTGTTAAAACGCCTTTATTTAGATCCCCGTAGACCTCATCAGGGAAATGGCTATATACTGATATCACAAGCAGGATAAAGATAGAAGAGCCAAGTTGATATGATACTTGTAGAGAATTTAGGGAGTCAGTGCTGACAATGTAATATCTGCTAAGTATCCAATGTATTTCTTGAGTCATCTTCATATACACCTACCATTTTGGTTAAGGGAGGAAGGAACAATCGTGTACTTGCAATTATGTTCCAGGTACTCTAGCACAGCTTGTACTGACTTCACTGTTGTAGATAAATTCTATGGATTTTTAGCCTTTACATACATTACTTCAGAGTTTTCTCTTTAGGAGAAGTGACAAAATGTGTTGCTTTGGATTTCTATAGGCCTCAACAGGGAAAAGGCTAAATACAGATATCACAAGCAGGAAAAAGATCGAAGAGTCAAATTGATAGGATACTTGTAGAGAGTTTAAGGTGTCAGTGATGACAATATAATATCTTTTTAGTATACATTGTATCTCTTGAGTTATCTTCAAATACACGTTCGAAGTAGGCCAATGGAGCAATTGACAATGGTGTACTTGCAAGTATCTTCCAGGGACACTAGAATACATTGTATTGTTTTCACTGCTCTCGATAAAATATGTGGATTTTCACCGTTTACACACCTTACTTCAGTGTTGCCTCTTCAGGAGGAACTGCCAAAATGCCTTTATTTAGATTCCTATAGGCCTCAACTAGGAAAAGGCAAAATATTGATATCAGAAGCAGGAAAAAAATAGAAGAGTCAAGATGATATGAAACTTGCAGACAGCTTAGGGAGACAGTGTTGATATTTAATATCTTCTTAGTATACATTGTATTTCCTCCTTGATCTTCAAATACACCTTCCATTTTGGCCAAAGGAACAATAGACGATGATGTACTTGCAAGTGTCTTCCAGCTACTATCGCATATCTTGTATTGACTTCACTGCTGTCGAAAAGATATGTGGATTTTTTCCTTTTACATACATGATTTCAATTTTGTCTCTTAAATAGGAACTGTTAAAATGCCTTTATTTAGATCCCCATAGGCCTCAACAGGGAAATGGCTACATACTGATATCACAAGCATGAAAAACATAGAAGAGTCAAGTTGATAGGATAGTTGTAGCGAGTTTAACGTGTCAGTGGTGACAATATAATATCTTCTTAGTTTACATTGTATCTCTTTAGTTATCTTCAAATACACCTTCCAAGGATGCCAATGGAGCAATTGACAATGGTGTACTTGCAAGTATCTTCCAGGTAAACCAGAATACCTTGTATTGTTTTCACTGCTCTCAGTATAATATGTGGATTTTCACCATTTACATACCTTACTTCGGTTTTGACTCTTAAGGAGAAACTGCCAAAAAGCCTTCATTTAAATTGCTATAGGCCTCAACAAGGAAAAGGATAAATACTGAAATCACAACAGGATAAAGATAGAAGAGTCAACTTACTAGGACACTTGTAGAGAGTTTAGGGTGTCAAGGCTGACAATGTAATATCTTCTTATTATACATTGTATTTCTTGAGTTATCTCCAAATACAACTTGCATGTTGGACAATGGAGGAATGGACAATTGTGTACTAGCAAGTGTCTTCCAGATACTCTAGCATAGCTTGAACTGACTTCACTGCTGTAGAAAATATATGTGGATATTCACTCTGTACAGATATTTTTTCACAGTTGTCTCTTTAGAGGAAGTGAAAAACACCATTCCTTTGGATGCCCAGAGGCCTCAACTAGGAAAAGGTAAAAAACTGATATAACAAGGAGGAAAAAGATGGAGGAGTCAAGTGGATATGAAACTTGCAGACAGCTTAGGGAGACAGCGTTGACAATGTTATATCTTCTTAGTATGCATTGTATTTCCTGAGTTATCTTCAAATGCATCTTTCATGTTGGCCAATGGAGCAATGGACGATGGTGTTCTTGCAATTGTCTTCCAGCTACACTCGCATATGTTGTATTGACTTCACTGCTGTCGAAATGTTATGTGGATTTTTACCTTTTACATACATGACTTCAATGTTGTCTCTTAAATAGGAATTGTTAAAATGCCTTTATTTAGATCCCCATAGGCCTCAACAGGGAAATGCCTACAAACTGATATAACAAGCATGATAAACATAGAAGGGTCAAGTTGATAGGATACTTGTAGAGAGTTTAGGGTGTCAGTGGTGACAATATAATATCTTCTTAGTATACATGGTATCTCTTCAGTTATCTTCAAATACACTTTCCAAGTAGGCCAATGGAGAAATTGACAGTAGTGTACTTGTAAGTATCTTCCAGATACACTAGCATAGCTTGAACTGACTTCACTGCTGTAGATAATATATGTGTATTTTAACACTTCATACTAAATACTGATATCACAAGCAAGAAAAAGGTAGAAGAGTCAAGTTGACAGGTCGCTTGTGACGGAATTTAGGGAGTCAGTGCTGACAATGTAATATCTGCTTATTATCCAATTTATATTTTTGTGTCATCTTCATATACACCTACCATTTTGGTCAAGGGAGGAAGGGACAATTGTGTACTTGCAATTACGTTCCAGGTACTCTAGCACAGCTTGTACTGACTTCACTGTTGTACATAAATTCTATGGATTTTTGCCTTTACATACATTACTTCAGAATTCTCCCTTTAGTAGAAGTGACAAAATGTGTTTCTTTGGATTTCTATAGGCCTCAACAGGGAAAAGGCTTAGTACAGATATCACAAGCAGGAAAAAGATCAAAGAGTCAAATTGATAGGATACTTGTAGAGAATTTAAGTTGTCAGTGATGACAATATAATATCTTCTTAGTATACATTGTATCACTTGAGTTATCTTCAAATACACCTTCCAAGAAGGCCAATGGAACAATTGACAATGGTGTACTTGCCTCAACAGGCAAAAGGCTAAATACTGACATCACCAGCAAGATAAAGATAGAAGAGTCAACTTGATAGGACACTTGTAGAGAGTTTAGGGTGTCAGGGCTGACAATGAAATATCTTCTTATTATACATTGCATTTCTTGAGTTATCTCCATATCCACTTTCCATGTTGGATAATGGAGGAATGGATAATTGTGTATTAGCAAGTATCTTCCAGATACTCTAGAATAGCTTGTACTGACTTCACTGCTGTAGAAAATGTATGTGGATTTTCACACTTTACATATATTATTCCACAGTTGTCTCTTTAGAGGAAGTGACAAACACCATTCCTTTGGATGACTAGAGGCCTCAAATAGGAAAAGGCAAAAAAAGGATATCACGAACAAGAAAAAGATAGAAGAGTCAAGATGATATGAGACTTGCAGACAGCTTAGGGAGACAGTGTTGACAATGTAATATCTTCTTAGTATACATTGACAGCAGTGTACTTGCAAGTATCTTCCAGGGACACTAGCATAGCTTGTATTGTCTTCACTGCTGTAGATAATATATGTGGATTATTACGCTTTATATATATATATATATACATATATATATATATATATATATATATATATATATATATATATATATATATATTTACATATTACTTCAGTCTTCAGTGTTGTCTCTTAAGGAGGAACTGCCAAAATGCCTTCATTTAGATTCCTATATGCCTGAACAGGGAAAAGGCTAAATACTGATATCACAAGCAGGATAAAGATAGAAGAATCAAGTTGACAGGAGAAGTGACAAAATGTGTTTCTTTGTATTTCTATAGGCCTCAACAGGGAAAAGGTTTAATACTGATATCACAAGCAGGAAAAAGATCGAAGAGTCAAATTGATAGGATACTTGTAGAGAGTTTAACTTGTCAGTGATGACAATATAATATCTTCTTTTTATACATTGTATTTCTTGAATTATCTCCATATACACCTTCCATGTTGGACAATGGAGGAATGCACAATTGTGTACTAGCAAGTGTCTTCCAGATACTCTAGCATAGCTTGTACTGACTTCACTGGAGTAGAAAACATATGTGGATTTTCACCCTTTACATATATTATTTCACAGTTGTCTCTTTAGAGGAAGTGACAAACACCATTCCTTTGGATGTCTAGAGGCCTCAACTAGGAAAAGGCAAAATACTGATATCAGAAGCAGGAAAAAGATATAAGAGTCAAGTTGATTGGAGACTTGCAGACAGCTTAGGGAGACAGTGTTGTCAAGGTAATATCTTCTTAGTATACATGGTATTTCCTGAGTTATCTTCAAATACACCTTCCATTTTGGCCAAAGGAGCAATAGACGACGGTGTACTTGCAAGTTTCTTCCAGCTACAATCGCATATCTTGTATTAACTTCACTGCTGTCGAAAAGATACGTGGATTTTTTCCTTTTACAAACATGATTTCAATCGTGTCTCTTAAATAGCAACTGTTAAAATGCCTCTATTTAGATCCCCATAGGCCTCAACAGGGAAATTGCTATATACTGATATCACAAGCAGGATAAAGATAGAAGAGCCAAGTTGATAGGATACTTGTAGCGAGTTTAAGGTGTCAGTGGAGACAATATAATGTCTTTATGTTTACATTGTATCACTTGAGTTATCTTCATATACACCTTCCCAGTAGGCCAATGGAGCAATTCACAATGGTGTACTTGAAAGTATCTTCCAGTTACACTAGAATACCTTGTATTGTTTTCACTGATCTCATTAAAATATGTGGTTTTTCAGCATTTACATACCTTACTTCAGTTTTATCTCTTAAGGAGGAACTGCCAAAAAGCCTTTATTTAGATTCCTATATTACTCAACAAGGAAAAGGATAAATACTGATATCACAAGTAGGATAAAGATAGAACAGTGAACTTGATAGGACACTTGTAGAGAGTTTAGGGTGTCAAGGCTGACATGTAATATCTTTTTATTATACCTTGTATTTCTTGAGTTATGTCCAAATACACCTTCCATGTTGCACAATTGAGGCATGGACAATTGTGTACTAGCAAGGGTCTTCCACATACTCTAGCATAGCTTGTACTGACTTCACTGCTGTAGTAAAAAAATATGTGGATTTTCACCCTTTACAGATATTATTTCACATTTATCTCTATACAGGAAGTGACAAACACCATTCCTTTGGATGGCTAGAGGCCTCAACTAGGAAAAAGCAAAAAACTGATATCAAAAGCAGGAAAAAGATAGAGGAGTCAAGTTGATATGAGACATGCAGACAGCTTAGGGAGACAGTGCTGACAATGTAATATGTTCTTAGTATACATTGTATTTCCTGAGTTATCTTCAAATACACCTTCCATGTTGGCCAGTGAAGCAATGGACGATGGTGTTATTGCAAGTGTCTTCCAGCTACACTCGCATATGTTATATTGACTTCACTGCTGTCGAAAAGATATGTGGATTTTTACCTTTTACATACATGACTACAATGTTGTCTCTTAAATAGGAACTGTTAAAATGCCTTTATTTAGATCCCCATAGGCCTCAACAGGGAAATGGCTATATACTGATATCACAAGCAGGATAAAAATAGAAGAGCCAAGTTGATAGGATACTTGTAGCGAGTTTAAGGTGTCAGTGGTGACAATATAATATCTTCTTAGTATACATTGTATCACTTGAGTTATCTTAAAATACACCTTCCGAGTAGGCCAATGGAGAAATTGACAGCAGTGTACTTGCAAGTATCTTCCAGGTACACTAGCATAGCTTGTTCTGACTTCACTGCTCTAGATAATATATGTGGATTTTTACCCTTTATATATATATATATATATATATATATATATATATATATATATATATATATATATATATATATTTACATATTACTTCAGTGTTGTCTCTTAAGGAGGAACTGCCAAAATGCCTTTACTTAGATTCCTATATGCCTCAACAGGGAAAAGGCTAAATACTGATATCACAAGCAGGATAAAGATAGAAAAGTGAAGTTGATAGGATACTTGTAGAGATTTTAGGGTGTTAGTGGTGACAATTTAATGTCTTCTTAGTATACATTGTATCTCTTGAGTTATCTTCAAATACACCTTCCAAGTAGGCCAATGGAGAAATTGACAATAGTGTGCTTGCAAGTATCTTCCAGGTACACTAGCAGAGCTTGTACTGACTTCACTGTTGTAGATAAGGCGTATGGATTTTTAGCCTTTAGAAACATTACTTCAGAGTTGTCTCTTTAGGCTAAGGGAGAATATGCGATTCTTTGGATTTCTATAGGACTCAACAGAGAAAAGGCTAAATACTGATATCACAGGCATGATAAAGATAGAAGAGCCAACTTGATAGGACACTTGGAGAGAGTTTAGGGTGTCAGGGCTGACAATGTAATATCATCTTACTATACATTGTATTTCTTGAGTTATCTTCAAATACACCTTTCCATGTTGGCCAATGGAGGAATGGGGAATTGTGTTGTAGCAAGTATCTTCCAGATACGCTAGCATAGCTTGTACTGAATTCACAGCTGTAGGAAAGATATGTTGATTTTCACCCTTGACATATATTATTTCACAGTTGTCTTTTTAGAGGATGTGACAAGCACCATTTCTTTGGATGGCTATAGGCCTCAACAAGGAAAAGGGAAAATACTGGTATCGCAAGGCGGAAAAAGATAGAAGAGTCAAGTTGATATGAGACTTGTAGAGAGTTTAGGATGTCAGTGGTGACAATTTAATATCATCTTAGTATACATTGTATCTCTTGAGTTTTCTTCAAATACACCCTCCAAGTAGGCCAGTGGAGCAATTGACAATGGTAAACCTCCAAGTATATTCCAGGTACACTAGAATACCTTGCATGGTTTTCACTGCTCCCAATAAAATATGAGGATTTTCACCCTTTATATACCTTACTTCAGTGTTGTCTCTTAAGGCAGAACTGCCAAAATGCCTTTATTTAGATTCCTATATGCCTCAACAGGGAAAATACTAAATACTGATATCACAAGCAGGATAAAGGTAGAAGAGTCAAGGTGATAGGATACTTGTAGAGAGTTTAGGGTGTCAGTGGTGACAATTTAATATCTTCTTAGTATACATTATATCTCTTGAGTTATCTTCAAATACGCCTTCCAAGTAGGCAAAAGGAGAAATTGAAAATAGTGCACCTGCAAGTATCTTCCAGGTACACTAGCATAGCTTGTAGTGACTTCACTGCTCTCGATAATATATGTGGATTTTTACACTTTTTTATGTCTATCTATCTATCTATTTATCTATCTATCTATCTATCTGTCCATATATATATATATATATATATATATATATACATATATATATATATATATATATTTACATATTACTTCACTCTTCAGTGTTGTCTCTTAAGGAGGAACTGCCAAAATGCCTTCCTTTAGATTCCTATATGCCTGAACAGGGAAAAGGCTAAATACTGATATCACAAGCACGATAAGGATAGAAGAATCAAGTTGACAGGACACTTGTAGGGAATTCAGGGAATCAGTGCTGACAATGGAATATCTGCTCAGTACCCAATGTATTTCTTCAGTCATCTTCATGTACACCTACCATTTTGGTCAAGGGAGGAAGGGACAATTGTGTACTTGCAATTATGTTCCAGGTACTCTAGCACAGCTTTTACTGACTTCACTGCTGTACATAAGGTATATGGATTTTTAGCCTTTACACACATTACTTCCGAGTTGCCTCTTTAGGAGACGTGACAAAATGTGTTTCTTTGTTATTCTATCGCCCTCAACAGGGAAAAGGATAAATACTGACATCAAAAGCAGGATAAATATAGAAGAGTCAACTTGATAGGACTCTTGTAGAGAGTTTTGGGTGTCAAGGCTGAAAATGAAATATCTTCTTATCATACATTGTATTTCTTGAGTTATCTCCATAGACACTTTCCATGTTGGACAATGGAGGAATGCACAATTGTGTACTAGCAAGTGTCTTCCAGATACTCTAGCAGAGCTTGTACTGACTTCAATGCTGTAGAAAACATATGTGGATTTTCACCCTTTACATATATTATTTCACAGTTGTCTCTTTAGAGGAAGTGACAAACACCATTCCTTTGGATGTTTAGAGGCCTCAACTAGGAAAAGGCAAAATACTGATATCAGAAGCAGGAAAAAGATATAAGAGTCAAGTTGATTGGAGACTTGCAGACAGCTTAGGGAGACAGTGTTGTCAAGGTAATATCTTCTTAGTATACATGGTATTTCCTGAGTTATCTTCAAAAACACCTTCCATTTTGGCCTAAGGAGCAATAGACGATGGTGTACTTGCAAGTTTCTTCCAGCTACAATCGCATATCTTCTATTGACTTCACTGGTATCGAAAAGATAAGTGGATTTTTTCCTTTTACAAACATGATTTCAATCGTGTCTCTTAAATAGGAACTGTTAAAATGCCTTAATTTAGATCCCCAGAGGCCTCAACAGGGAAATGGCTATATACTGATATCACAAGCAGGACAAAGATAGAAGAGCCAAGTTGATAGGATACTTGTAGCGAGTTTAAGGTGTCAGTGGTAACAATATAATATCTTCTTAGTATTCATTGTATCACTTGAGTTGTCTTCAAATACACCTTCCCAGTAGGCCAATGGAGCAATTGACATTGGTGTACTTGGAAGTATCTTCCAGTTACACTAGAATACCTTGTATTGTTTTCACTGATCTCATTAAAATATGTGGTTTTTCAGCATTTACGTACCTTACTTCAGTGTTATCTCTTAAGGAGGAACAGCCAAAAAGCCTTTACTTAGATTCCTACATTACTCAACAAGGAAAAGGATAAATACTGATATCACAAGTAGGATAAAGATAGAACAGTGAACTTGATAGGACACTTGTAGAGAGTTTAGGGTGTCAAGGCTGACATGTAATATCTTTTTATTATACCTTTTATTTCTTGAGTTATGTCCAAATACACCTTCCATGTTGCACAATTGAGGCATGGACAATTGTGTACTAGCAAGGGTCTTCCACATACTCTAGCATAGCTTGTACTGACTTCACTGCTGTAGTAAAAAATATGTGGATTTTCACCCTTTACAGATATTATTTCACATTTCTCTCTTTACAGGAAGTGACAAACACCATTCCTTTGGATGGCTACAGGCCTCAACTAGGAAAAAGGAAAAAACTGATATCGCAAACAGGAAAAAGATAGAGGAGTCAAGTTGATATGAGACTTGCAGACAGCTTGGGGAGACAGTGTTGACAATGTAATATGTTCCTAGTATACATTGTATTTCCTGAGTTATCTTCAAATACACCTTCCATGTTCGCCAGTGAAGCAATGGACGATATTGTTACTGCAAGTGTCTTCCAGCTACACTCGCATATGTTATATTTACTTCACTGCTGTCGAAAAGATATGTGGATTTTTACCTTTTACATACATGACTACAATGTTGTCTCTTAAATAGCAACTGTTAAAATGCCTTTATATAGATCCCCATAGGCCTCAACAGGGAAATGGCTATATACTGATATCACCAGGAGGCTAAAAATAGAAGAGCCAAGTTGATAAGATACTTGTAGCGAGTTTAAGGTGTCAGTGGTGACAATATAATATCTTCTTAGTATACATTGTATCACTTGAGGTATCTGAAAATACACCTTCCCAGTAGGCCAATGGAGAAATTGACAGCAGTGTCCTTGCAAGTATCTTCCAGGTACACTAGCATAGCTTGTACTGACTTCACTGCTCTAGATAATATATGTGGATTTTTACCCATTATATATATATATATATATTTACATATTACTTCAATGTTGTCTCTTAAGGAGGAACTGCCAAAATGCCTTTATTTAGATTCCTATATGCCTCAACAGGAAAAAGGCTAAATACTGATATCACAAGCAGGATAAAGATAGAAGAGTGAAGTTGATAGGATACTTGTAGAGATTTTAGGGTGTTAGTGGTGACAATTAATGTCTTCTTAGTATACATTGCATCTCTTGAGTTATCTTCAAATACACCTTCCAAGTAGTCCAATGGAGAAATTGTCAATAGTGTGCTTGCAAGTATCTTCCAGGTACACTAGCAGAGCTTGAACTGACTTCACTGTTGTAGATAAGGCATATGGATTTTTAGCCTTTAGAGACATTACTTCAGAGTTGTCTCTTTAGGCGAAGGGAGAATATGCGATTCTTTGGATTTCTATAGGACTCAACAGGGAAAAGGCTAAATACTGACATCATAAGCAGGATAAAGTTAGAAGAGTCAAGTTGACAGGACACTTGGAGAGAATTTAAGGATTCAGTGCTGACAATGTAATATCTGTTTAGTATCCAATGTATTTCTTGAGTCATCTTCATATACACTTACCATTTTGGTCAAGGGAGGAAGGGACAATTGTGTACTTGCAATTATGGTCCAGGTACTCTAGCACAGCTTGTACTGACTTCACTGTTGTAGATAAGGTATATGGATGTTTAGCCTTTACAGACATAACTTCAGACTTGTCTCTTTAGGGGAAGTGAGAAAATGCATTTCTTTGGATTTCTATAGGCCTCAACAGGGAAAAGGATAAATACTGATATCACAGGCAGGATAAAGATAGAGGAGTCAACTTGATAGGACACTTGGAGAGAGTTTAGGGTGTCAGGGCTCACAAGGTAATATCATCTTACTATACATTGTATTTCTTGAGTTATCTTCAAATACACCTTCCAAGTAGGCCAATGGAGGAATGGAGAATTGTGTTCTAGCAAGTATCTTCCAGATACTCTAGCATAGCTTGTACTGAATTCACTCCTGTAGAAAAGATATGTGGATTTTCACCCTTTAAATATATTATTTCACAGTTGTCTCTTTAGAGGATGTGACAAACACCATTTGTTTGGATGTCTATAAGCCTCAACAAGGAAATGGGAATATACAGATATCACAAGCAGGAAAAAGATAGAAGAGTCAAGTTGATATGAGACTTGTAGAGAGTTTAGGGGGTCGGTGGTGACAATTTAATATCATCTTAGTATACATTGTATCTCTTGAGTTTTCTTCAAATACACCCTCCAAGTAGGCCAGTGGAGCAATTGACAATGGTGTACATCCAAGTATATTCCAGGTACACTAGAATACCTTGCATGGTTTTCACTGCTCTCGAAAAAATATGAGGATTTTCACCCTTTATATAACTTACTTCAGTGTTGTCTCTTAAGGAGGAACTGCCAAAATGCCTTTATTTAGATTCCTATATGCCTCAACAGGGAAAATGCTAAATACTGATATCACAAGCAGGATAAAGATAGAAGAGTGAAGTTGATAGGATACTTGTAGAGATTTTGGAGTGTTAGTGGTGACAATTTAATGTCTTCTTAGTGTACATTGTATCTCTTGAGTTATCTTCAAATACACCTTCCAAGTAGTCCAATGGAGAAATTGACAATAGTGTGCTTGCAAGTATCTTCCAGGTACATTAGCAGAGCTTGTACTGACTTCACTGTTGTAGATAAGTCATATGGATTTTTAGCCTTTACAGACATTACTTTAGAGTTGTCTCTTTAGGGGAAGTAAGAATATGCGCTTCTTTGGATTTTTATAGGCCTCAACAGGGAAAAGGCTAAATACTGATATCACAGGCAGGATAAAAATAGAAGAGTCAACTTCATAGGACACTTGTAGAGAGTTTAGGGTGTCAGGGCTGACAATGTAATATCTTCGTACTATACATTGTATCTCTTGAGTTATCTTCAAATACACCTTCCAAGTAGGCCAATGGAGCAATTGACAATGGTGTACTTGCAACTCTCTTCCAGGTACACTAGAATGCCTTGCATTGTTTTCACTGCTCTCGATAAAATACGTGTATTTTCACCCTTTATATACCTTATTTCAGTGTTTTCTCTTAAGGAGGAACTCCCAAAATGCCTTTATTTAGATTCCTATATGGCTCAACAGGGAAAAGGCTAAATACTGATATCACAAGCAGGATAAAGATAGAGGCGTGAAGTTGATACGATACTTGTAGAGATTTTAGGGTGTCAGTGGTGACAATTTAATGTCTTCTTAGTATACATCGTATCTCTTGAGGTATCTTCCAATACACCTTCCAAGTAGGCCAATGGAGAAATTGACAATAGTGTGCTTGCAAGTATCTTCCAGGTACACTAGCAGAGCTTCTACTGACTTCACTGTTGTAGATAAGGTATATGGATTTTTAGCCTTTACAGACATGACTTCAGAGTTGTCTCTTTAGGGGAAGTGAGAATGCGTTTCTTTGGATTTCTATAGGCCTCAACAGGGAAAAGGCTAAATACTGATATCACAGGCAGGATAAAGATAGAAGAGTCAACTTGATAGGACACTTGTAGAGAGTTTAGGGTGTCAGGGGTGACAATGTGATATCTTCTTACTATACATTGTATTTTTTGAGTTATCTTCAAATACACCTTCCATGTTGGCCAAGGGAGGAATGGACAATTCTGTACTAGCAGGTATATTCCAGATACTCTAGCATAGCTTGTACTGAATTCACTGCTGTAGAAAAGATATGTGGATTTTCACCCTTTATATATATTATTTCACAGTTGTCTCTTTAGAGGATGTGACAAAGACCATTTCTTTGGATGGCTGTAGGCCTCAACAAGGAAATGGGAAAATAAAGATATCAGAAGCAAGAAAAAGATAGACGAGTCAAGTTGATATGAGACTTGTAGAGAGTTTAGGGTGTCAGTGGTGACAATTTAATATCTTCTTAGTATACATTGTATCTCTTGAGTTTTCTTCAAATACACCTTCCAAGTTGGCTAATGGAGAAATTGACAATAGTGTGCTTGCAAATATCTTCCAGGTACACTCGCATAGCTTGTACTGACTTCACTGCTGTAGAAAATATATGTGGATTTTTACCCTTTTTTATCTATCCAACTATCTTTCTATTTATCTATCTGTCTATATATATATATATATATATATATATATATATATATATATATATATATATATATATTTACATATTACTTCACTCTTGTCTGTTATGGAGGAACGGGCAAAATGCCTTCATTTAGATTCCTATATGCCTGAACAGGGAAAAGGCTAAATACTGACATCCCAAGCAGGATAAAGATAGAAGAGTCAAGTTGACAGAACACTTGGAGAGAATTTAGGGAGTCAGTGCTGACAATGTAATATCTGCTTAGTATCCAATGTATATCTTGAGTCATCTTCATATACACTTACCATTTTGGTCAAGGGAGGAAGGGACAATTGTGTACTTGCAATTATGTTCCAGGTACTCTAGCACAGCTTGTACTGACTTCACTGTTGTAGATAAGATATATGGATTATTAGCCTTTACAGACATAACTTCAGACTTGTCTCTTTAGGGGAAGTGAGAAAATGCGTTTCTTTGAATTTCTATAGGCCTCAACAGGGATAAGACTAAATACTGATATCACAGGCAGGATAAAGATAGCAGAGTCAACGTGATAGGACACTTTTAGAGAGTTTAGGGTGTCAGGGCTGACAATGTAATATCATCTTGCTATACATTGTATTTCTTGAGTTATCTTCAAATACACCTTCCAAGTAGGCCAATGGAGGAATGGAGAATTGTGTTCTAGCAAGTATCTTCCAGATACTCTAGCATAGCTTGTACTGACTTCACTCCTGTAGAAAAGATATGTGGATTTTCACCCTTTACATATATTATTTCACAGTTGTCTCTTTAGAGGATGTGGCAAACACCATTTGTTTGGATGGCTATAAGCCTCAACACGGAAATGGGAAAATACAGATATCACAAGCAGGAAAAAAATAGAAGAGTCAATTTGATATGAGACTTGTAGAGAGTTTAGGGTGTCAGTGGTGACAATTTAATATCATCTTAGTATACATTGTATCTCTTGAGTTTTCTTCAAATCCACCCTCCAAGTAGGCCAATGGAGCAACTGACAATGGTGTACTTCCAAGTATATTCCAGGTACACTAGAATACCTTGCATGGTTTTCACTGCTCTCGATAAAATATGAGGATTTTCACCCTTTATATAAATTACTTCAGTGTTGTCTCTTAAGGAGGAACTGCCAAAATGCCTTTATTTAGATTCCTATGTGCCTCAACAGGGAAAATGCTAAATACTGATATCACAAGCAGGATAAAGGTAGAAGAGTCAAGTTGATAGGATACTTGTAGAGAGTTTAGGGTGCCAGTGGTGACAATTTAATATCTTCTTAGTATACATTATATCTCTTGAATTATCTTCAAATACGCCTTCCAAGTAGGCAAAAGGAGAAATTGAAAATAGTGCACCTCCAAGTATTTTCCAGGTACACTAGCATAGCTTGTACTGACTTCCCTGCTCTAGATAATATATGTGGATTTTTACACTTTTTTCTATCTATCTATCTATCTATCTATCTATCTATCTATCTATCTATCCATATATATATATATATATTTACATATTACTTGAGTGTTGTCTCTTAAGGAGGAACTGCCAGAATGTCTTCCTTTAGATTCCTATATACCTGAAAAGGGGAAAAGCTAAATACTGACATCACAAGCAGGACAAAGAAAGAAGAGTCAAGTTGAAGGGACACTTGTAGAGAATTTAGGGAGTCAGTGCTGACAATGTAATATCTACTTATTATTCAATGTATTTCTTCAGTAACCTTCATATACACTTACCATTTTGGTAAAGGGAGGAAGGGACAATTGTGTACTTCCAATTATGTTCCAGCCACTCTAGCAGAGCTTGTACTGACTTCACTGTTGTAGATAAGGGAGGTATATGGATTTTTACCCTTTACAGACATTACTTCAGAGTTGTCTCTTTAGGGGAAGTGAGAATATGTGCTTCTTTGGAATTTTATAGGCCACAACAGGGAACAGGCTAAATACTGATATCACAGGCAGGATAAAGATAGAAGAGTGAACTTGATAAGACACTTGTAGAGAGTTTACGGTGTCAGGGCTGACAATGTAATATCTTCTTACTATACATTGTGTCTCTTGAGTTATCTTCAAATACACCTTTCAAGTAGGCCAATGGAGCAATTGACAATGGTGTACTTGCAAGTATCTTCCAGGTACACTAGAATACCTTGCATTGTTTTCACTGCTCTCATAAAATATGTGTATTTTCACCCTTTATATACCTTATTTCAGTGTTGTCTCTCAAGGAGGAACTGCCAAAATGCCTTTATTTAGATTCCTATATGCCTCAACAGGGAAAAAACTAAATACTGATATCACAAGCAGGATAAAGATAGAAGAGTCAAGTTGATAGGATACTTGTAGAGATTTTAGGGTGTTAGTGGTGACAATTTAATATCTTGTTAGTATACATTGTATCTCTTGAGTTATCTTCAAACACACCTTCCAAGTAGGCCAATGGAGAAATTGACATTAGTGTGCTTGCAAGTATCTTCCAGGTACACTAGCAGAGCTTGTACTGGCTTCACTGTTGTAGATAAGGCATATGTATTTTTAGCCTTCAGAGACATTACTTCAGAGTTTTCTCTTCAGGGGAAGTGAGAATATGCGATTCTTTGGATTTCTATAGGACTCAACAGGGAAAAGGCTAAATACTGATATCACAGGCAGGATAAAGATAGAAGAGTCAACTTGATAGGACACTTGGAGAGAGTTTAGGGTGTCAGGGCTGACAATGTAATATCATCTTACTATACATTGTATTTCTTGAGTTATCTTCAAATACACCTTTAAATGTTGGAAAATGGAGGAATGGAGAATTGGGTTCTAGCAAGTATCTTCCAGATATTCTAGCATAGCCTGTCCTGAATTCACTGCTGTAGGAAAGATATGTTGATTTTCACCCTTGACATATATCATTTCACAGTTGTCTCTGTAGAGGATGTGACAAGCACCATTTCTTTGGATGGCTATAGGCGTCAACAAGGAAAAGGGAAAATACTGGTATCACAAGGAGGAAAAAGATAGAAGAGTCAAGTTGATATGAGACTTGTAGAGAGTTTAGGGTGTCAGTTGTGACTATGTTGTATCTTCTTAGTATACATTGTATCTCTTGAGTTTTCTTCAAATACACCTTCCAAGTAGGCTAATGGAGAAATTGACAATAGTGTGCTTGCAAGTATCTTCCAGGTACACTCGCATAGCTTGTACTGACTTCACTGCTGTAGAAAATATATGTGGATTTTTACTCTTTTTTATCTATCTACCTATCTTTCTATCTATCTATCTGTATATATATGTATGTATATATATATATATATATATATATATATATATATATATATATATATATATATATATATATATTTACATATTACTTTACTCTTGTCTGTTATGGAAGAACGACCAAAATGCCTTCATTTAGATTCCTATATGCCTGAACAGGGAAAAAGCTAAATACTGACATTACAAGCAGGATAAAGATAGAAGAGTCAAATTGACAGGACACTTGTAGAGAATTTAGAGAGTCAGTGCTGACAATTTAATATCTACTTAGTATCCAGTGTATTTCTTGAGTCATCTTCATATACACTTACCATTTTGGTCAAGGGAGGAAGGGACAATTGTGTACTTGCAATTATGATCCAGATACTCTAGCACGGCTTGCACTGACTTCACTGTTGTAGATAAGGTATATGGATTTTTAGCCTTTACAGACATTCATTCAGAGTTGTCTCTTTAGGGGAAATGAGAAAAGGAGTTCCTTTGGATTTCTATAGGCCTCAACAGGGAAAATGCTAAATACTGATATTACAGCCAGGATAAAGATAGAAGAGTCAACTTGGTAGGACACTTGTAGAGAGTTTAGGGTTTCACGGCTGAGAATGTAATATCTTCTTAGAATACATTGTGTCTCTTCAGTTATCTTCAAATACACCTTCCAAGTAGGCCAATGGAGCAATGGAAAATGGTGTACTTGAAAGTATCTTCCAGCTACAGTAGAATACCTTGCATTGTTGTCACTGCTCTCGATAAAATATGTGGATTTTCACCCTTTATACACCTTACTTCAGTGTTGTCTCTTAAGGAGGAACAATCAAAATACCTTTATTTAGATTCCAATATGCCTCAACAGGGAAAAGACTAAATAGTGATTTCAAAAGCAGGATAAATATAGAAGAGCCGAATTGATAGGATACTTGTAGAGACTTTAGGATGTCAACTGTGACAATTTAATATTTTTTTAGTATACATTGTATCTCTTGAATTATCTTCAAATAAACCTTCCAAGTAGGCCAATGGAGAAATTGACAATAGTGTGCTTATAAGTATCTTCCAGGTACACTAGCGTAGCTTGTTCTGACTTCACTGCTCTAGATAATATATGTGGATTTTTACCCTTTATATATATATATATAAATATATATATATATATATATATATATTTACATGTTACTTTAGTGTTGTCTCTTGAGGAGGAACTGCCTAAATGCCTTCGTTTAGATTCCTATATGTGTGAACAGCGAAAAGGCTAAATACTGATGTCACAAGCAGGATAAAGATAGAAGACTCAAGTTGAAAGGTCACTTGTGGAGAATTTATTGAGTCAGTGCTGACAATGTAATATCTACTTAGTATCCAATGTATTTCTTGAGTCATCTTCATATACACTTACCATTTTGGTCAAGGAAGGAAGGGACATTTCTGTAGTTGCAATTATGTTCCAGGTACCCTAGCACAGCTTGTAATGACTTCACTGTTGCAGATAAGGTATATGGATTTTTAGCCTTTACATACATTACTTCAGAGTTGTCTCTTTAGGGGAAGTGACAAAACATGATTCTTTGGATTTCTATAGGCCTGAACAGAGAAAAGCCTAAATACTGATATCACAAGCAGGAAAAAGATCGAAGAGTGAAATTGATAGGATACTTGTAGAGAGTTTAAGGTGTCAGTGATAACAATATAATATCTTCTTAGTATCCATTGTATCTCTTGAGTTATCTTCAAATACACCTTCCAAATCGGCCAATGGAGGAATTGACAATGGTGTACTTGCAAGTATCTTCCAGGTACACTAGAATACCTTGCATTGTTTTCACTGCTCTCGATAAAATATGTGGGTTTTCACCCTTTATATACCTTATTTCAGTGTTGTCTCTTAAGGAGGACCTGCCAAAATGCCTTTATTATATTCCTATATGCCTGAACAGGGAATGGGGTAAATAGTGTCATCAAAGATGGATAAAGATAGAAGAGGCAAGTTGACAGGACACTTGTAGAGAATTTAGGGACTCAGTGCTGACAATGTAATATCTTCTTAGTATCCAATGTATTTCTTGAGTCATCTTCACATACACTTACCATTTTGGTCAAGGGAGGAAGGGACAATTGTGTACTTGCAATTATGTTCCAGGTACTCTAGCACAGCTTGTACTGACTTCACTGTTGTAGAAAAGGTATATGGATTCTTAGCATTTACAGAGATTACTTCAGAGTTGTCTGTTTAGGGGAAGTGACAAAATGCGTTTCTTTGGATTTCTATAGGCCTCAACAGGAAAAAGGCTAAATACTGATACCACAGGCAGGATAAAGATAGAAGAGTCAACTTGATAGGACACTTCTACAGAGTTTAGGGTGTCAGGGCTGACAATGCAATATCTTCTTAATATACATTGTATCTCTTGTGTTATCTTCAAATACACCTTCCAAGGAGGCCAATGGAGCAATGGACAATGTTGTAATTGCAAGTATCTTCCAGGTACACTAGAATACTTTGCATTTTTTTCACTGCTCTCGATAAAATATGTGGATTTTCACCCTTTATATACTTTATTTCATTGTTGTCTCTTAAGGAGGAATAGCCAAAATGCCTTTATGTAAATTCCAATAGGCCTCAACAGGGAAAAGTTTAATACTGGTATCAAAAGTAGGATAAAGATAGAAGAGACAAGTTGATAGCATACTTGTAGAGATTTTAGTGTGTCAATGGTGACAATTTATTTTTTTCATGTATTTTTTTATATTTCATTTTTTTAATGTTTTACAATCATTTCCTTAAAGTTAAGATTTTTCACCCCCCACCCTTCCCCCAATACCCCCCTCCCTCCCTATGACAGCATACAATTCTGTTTCGATTCTGCATATACTTTCCTATTGAGCACATTTTTTACTATATTCATGCTATGTAGTCGAACTAAAATATATGGAAGAAATCATATAAGAATTCAGCACAGTACACTGAAACCCACCCACACACAAACATGATGTGCTACGTTCTGCAAGTGACTTCCACATTTCTTTCTCTGAGTGTGGAAGGCATTTTGCCTTAGAAGACCGACATTATGATTTTTTTTTCTCAGTAAGTTCTTGTTTTATTACAAAGTTCCAAGTCTACCAGAAAAAACTCTCGCACACTGTGGTCGTTGCTGTGCAGAAAGTTCTCCTGGTTCTGCTCCTTTCGCTCTGCATCAGATCATATAAGTCCTTCCAGGCTTCCCTGAAGTCTTCTTGTTCATCATTTCTTATGGCACAATAGTACTCCATTACATTCATATACCATAATTTATTCAGCCCATTCCCCAATTGATGGGCATCCCCTTGACTTCCATTTTTTGGCTACCACAAAGAGTGCTGCTATAAATATTTTTGTACACGTGGGGCCCTTTCCCGTTTTTATAATCTCTTGGGGATAAAATCCTAGTAGCGATATTTCTGGGTCAAAGGGTATGCACATTTCTGTAGCCCTTTGGGCATAGTTCCAAACCGTTCTCCAGAAGGGTTGGATGATCTCACAGCTCCACCAACAATGAATTAGTGTTCCAACTATCCCACATCCTCTCCAGCATTTATCATTTTCTTGTTCTGTCATGTTTGCCAATCTTACAGGTGTGATGTGGTACCTCAGAGTTGTTTTGATTTGCATCTCTCTAATCAATAGTGATTTAGAGCACTTTTTCATATGATTATAGATATTTTTGATTTCTTCCCCTGACAATTGCTTGTTCCTATCCTTTGACCATTTATCAATTGGGGAATGACTTGGATGGTTATATATTTGAGTCAGTTCTCTATATATTCTAGAAATGAGGCCTTTATCGCCGAAATTAGCTGTAAATTTTTTTTTCCCAATTTACTACATCCCTCCGAATTTTGGTTGCATTGGGTTTGGTTGTGCAAAACTTTTCAGTTTAAAGTAATCAAAATTATCCATCTTGCATTTCATAATGCTTTCTATCGTTTCTTTAGAAAAAAAATTCTTCCCCTCTCCATAAATCTGATAAATACACTATACCTTGCTCCTCCAGTTTATTCATGGTATCAATCTTTATACCTATATCATGTACCCATTTGGACTTTATTCTTTTGTACGGTGTCAGGCATGGGTCTATGCCTAATTTCCGCCACACAGTTAACCTGTTTTCCCAGCAATTTTTGTCGAACAATGAGTTCCTATCCCAGAAGCTGGGATCTTTGGGTTTATCAAACAGGAGGTTGCTATATTCCTTGCCAACTGTGTCTTGAGTGCCAAGCCTATTCCATTTGTCTACCCCTCTGTTTCTTAGCCAATACCAAGTGGTTTTGATAATTGCTGCTTTATAATACAATTTGAGGTCTGGTAGTGCTAGGCCACCTTCCCAAGCATTTTTTTTTTCATTAGTCCCTTTGATATTCTGGACCTTTTGTTTTTCCAAATGAATTTTGATATTATTTTATCCAGCTCCAGAAAATAATGATCTGATAGTTTAATTGGTATGGCACTAAATAAGTAGATTAATTTAGGTAGAATTGTCATTTTTATTATATTAGCTCGGCCTATCCATGAACAACTGATGTTTTTCCACTTACTTAAATCTGACTTTATTTGTGCAAAAAGTGTTTTGTAATTGTGTTCATATAATCCCTGGGTTTGTTTTGGCAAGTAAACTCCTAAGTATTTTATAGTGTCTATTCTAACTTTAAATGGGATTTCTCTTTCTATCTCTTGGGGTTGGACTTTGTTGCTAATATATAGGAATGCAGAAGATTTGTGTGGGTTTATTTTGTAACCTGCAACTTTGCCAAAGTTGTTTATTATTTCAAGTAGCTTTTTACTTGAATCTCTGGGATTCTCTAAATATACCATCATATCATCTGCAAAGAGTGATAACTTAGTTTCTTCTTTGGGTATTTTTATTCCTTCAATTTCTTTATCTTGTCTAATTGCTACTGCTAACATTTCTAGTACCATATTGAATAATAATGGTGATAATGGGCATCCTTGTTTCACCCCTGACCTTATTGGAAATGCCTCTAGCTTATCTCCATTGCATATGATGCTTTCTGAAGGTTTTAGGTAGATACTGCTTATTATTTTATGGAAAGTTCCCTTTATTCCTATGTTCTTCAGTGTTTTTAATAGGAATGGGTGTTGTATTTTGTCAAAAGCTTTTTCTGCATCAATTGAGATAATCATGTGGTTTTTGTTGGTTTTGTTGTTGATATGATTGATAATGCTAATACTTTTCTAATATTGAACCAGCCCTGCATTCCTGGTATGAAACCTACCTGATCATAATGTATTATTCTCTTGATAAGATGCTGTATTCGTTCTGCTAAAATCTTGTTGAAAATTTTCGCATCTATATTCATTAGAGAAATTGGTCTATAATTTTCTTTTTCTGTTTTATCTCTTCCTGGCTTGGGTATCAAAACCGTATTTGTATCATAAAAAGAATTTGGGAGTACTCCTTCTTCCCCAATTTTCCCAAATAGTCTATATAGTATTGGAATTAAGTGTTCTTTAAAGGTTTGATAGAATTCACTTGTGAATCCATCTGGTCCTGGAGATTTTTTTCCTAGGGAGTTCATTGATGGCTTGTTCAATTTCTTTTTCTGAGATGGGGTTGTTTAAGTATTCAATTTCCTCTTCTGTTAATCTGGGCAATTTGTTTTTTTTTTTTTAAATATTCATCCATCACATTTAGATTATCGAACTTGTGGGCATAAAGTTGGGCAAAATAATTTCTAATTATTGTTTTAATTTCCTCCTCATTGGAGGTGAGTTCACCCCTTTCATTTTTAATATCAGTAATATGATTTTCTTCTTTCTTTTTTTTAATCAAATTGACCAAAGGTTTATCAATTTCATTAGTTTTTTCATAAAACCAACTATTGGTTTTATTTATTAATTCAATAGTTTTCTTAATTTCAATTTTATTATCTCTCCTTTGGTTTTCAGTATTTCTATCTTGGTATTTTCTCGGGGATTTTCAATTTGTTCTTTTTCTAGCTTTTTCAGCTGCATACCCAAGTCATTGATCTCCTCTTTCTCTATTTTATTTATGTAGGCATTCAAAGATATAAAACATCCCCTAAGAACTGCTTTTGCAGTATCCCATAAGATTTGGTAGGTTGTCTCATTATTGTCATTCTCTTGAATGAAGTTGTTGATTGTTTCTATGATTTCTTCTTTAACCCATTCCTTCTTTAGGATTAAATTATTTAGTTTCCAACTGATTTTTGCTTTATCTTTCCATGGCCTTTAATTTCATATAATTTTTATTGCATTATGATCTGAGAAGGATGCACTGATTATCTCTGCCTTTCTGCACTGGATTTTGAGATTTTTATGTCCTAGTACATGGTCAATTTTTGTAAATGTTCCATGTACTGCTGAGAAAAAGGTATATTCCTTTCTATTCCCATTCAATTTTCTCCAGTGATCTATCATATCTACCTTATCTAGACTTTTATTTACCTCCTTAACCTCTTTCTTGTTTATTTTGAGGTTAGATTTATCAAGTTCAGAAAGAGGGAGGTTGAGGTCCCCCACTAGTATAGTTTTGCTGTCAATTTCTTCCTTCAACTCCCTCAATCTCTCCTCTAAGAATCTGGATGTTATACCACTTGGAGCATACATGTTTAGCAATGATATTGCTTCATTGTCTATGGTGCCTTTTAGCAGGATATAGTTTCCATCCTTATCCCTTTTGATTAGATCTATTTCTGCTTTTGCTTTGTCTGAGATTAGGATTGCTACTCCTGCCTTTCTTACATCAGCTGAAGCACAATATATTCTGCTTCATCCTTTAACCTTTAACCTATGTGTATCCCCCCGTTTCAAATGTGTTTCTTGTAAGCAGCATATTGTTGGATTATGGCTTTTAATCCATTCTGCTATCCGTCTCCGTTTTATGGGAGAATTCATTCCATTCACATTCACAGTTATGATTTCAATCTGTGTATTTCCCTCCATCTTCTTTCCCACCATTTGTGCTTTTAGCTCCGCTGTCTCCCTTCCCCTCCTCACTAGTATTTACTTTTCACCACCTCCTCTTGCCGCCTTCCCCTCTTTCTTTTAGCCCCCCTCCCTTTTACTCCCCTTTACTCTTATTGCTTCTTCCCTCCCTTTTGCCTCCCTCCCCTTTCTTCCCCCCTTCCCCTCCCACTGCTTATGGAGCTAGTTAGGATTTTCTACTTAAGTTTATTGTTCCGTCCTTTAAACAAATCCGATGAGAGTACCTCTCACACAATGCTCATCTCCCTCCCCTCTTTCCCTCTACTATGATATTGTACTTCTTCTTGTGATGTAATTTGCCATTTTTTGCTTCCTCCTTTTCACACCTCCTATTACACTCCCTTCTCATAGTTAAATCACATTTTTTATCATGATATCATTTACTTTATACCCGTTCCCCCTATGCTTATCCCTTTTATATTTCTTAATAGACGCACAGTTCTCAAGATAAACAGTTATCATCTTTCCTTACAGGGAGGTGAACAACTTGCCCTCATTGAGTCGCAAGTTGTTCCCCCCCCCACTGTTTACCTTTTTATGATTCTCTTGAGACCTGCATTTGAAGATCGAATTGTCTATTAAGTTCTGGTGTTTTGGTCAGGAAACTCTGGAAATCCCTTACTTCGTTGAATGACTTTCTCCTTGCCTGAAATGTTATGCTGAACTTTGCTGGGTTGTTGATCCTTGGTTGCAGTCCCAGCTCCTTTGCCTTACGGAATATTGGGTTCCAATTCTTTCGATCTTTTAATGTAGAAGCTGCAAGGTCCTGTGTAATCCTGATTGTATCCCCTTGATATTTCAATTGTTTCTTTCTGGCTGCTTGTAATATTTTCTCCTTCACTTGATAGCTCTGGAATTAGGCAACTATATTTCTTGGGGTTTTGAGTTTGGGGTCCCTTTCAGGAGGGGATCGGTGGATTCTTTCGATGACTATTTTGCCTTCTGAATCTAGTACTTCTGGGCAGTTTTCCTTGATGATTTCCTGGAAGATATTGTCCAGGCTCTTTTCTCCATCCTGAGTTTCTGGCAGGCCAATAATTCTTAAGTTTTCTCTTCTGGATCTATTTTCCAGGTCAGTTGTTTTTCCAATTAGATATTTTACATTTTCTTCTATCTTTTCATTCTTTAGATTTTGTTTGACTGATTCTTGCTGTCTCATTGAGTCGTTAGTTTCTACTTGCCCAATTCTAATCTTCATCACATTGTTCTGTTAACTTTTGTATCTTTTTTCCATCTGCCCAATTTTTCCTTTTAAGAAGATATTTTCTCCAGTTAAATTTTGTACTTCCTTTTCCATCTGGCCTTTCAGGAATTTATTTTCTCCAGTTAATTTTTGAACTTCTTTTTTCATTTGTTCAATTTTCCTTTTCAGGGAGATGTTCTCATCAGTGAATTCTTTCTTAATAATTTTAAAATCATTGGCCAGTTTATCTTCTATTTCCTTCTTCAGCTGTTCCAGGAGAGCTGCTTGTACTTGCGAGTAGTTCATAGTCCCATCTGAAGTTTCAGATGGAACTACTGTCTCAGCTGTGACCTCTTTGGGGCTTGTGTTTTGGTCCTTACCCCCATAGAAAGATTCTATGGTTCTTTCGGCCCTCTTCTTTTTCCTGTTCATGATTTTGATTGAATGTTGTGGTTTCTGGTTCTTTCAGTCAGAACCTAGAGAAATTTTTACTGAGCTGATGTGTGAAAAAGCTAAAAGCAGGTATTTGTTTGGTGTTTCCCTAATCAGCCCTGGGTTTAGATTGTTAAGTGTGGGGGAGGGGTGGTCTGGTCCCAGGAGATTTCCTTAGCTGAATTGAGGCAAAGGCAAGCTCAGGGGCTGGTAATCCCAACTGCCCTATTGTCTTTCTGATTCCCCTGGATAGCTGAGGCAAGCCTAGATGCTAATGCGTGTTCCCAACCCTCCTGGGGCTCCTCTCTTGGTGTTGAGGATTGCCTGGGTCCTAGTGCGAATTTTCTATGCTCTGGGTCCTCTGTCCTTCCGGTTTGATTCTGCCACCATAGGAGGAATCCCCCTTAGCTATTTTCCTCGTCTCAGGTGTTATGAGATTATTGGTCTCCTTATTCTATTTCTGCTGATCTCGGATTTTTCTGGGGAGATATTTTATGGTTCTTTCACGGTCATCAAGGGGGAAGGAGAGAGCATTAGCTGAACACTCCGCCATCCTGGCTCCCAGAAGTTCAAGTAGGTGACTTACCGCAATTTGATCTCTGGGCTGAAGGTCTCAGGAGCCGATGCGCTGACATCTGGCGCTCCGCGGCTCTCACTGACTTGGTTCGGGTTGTCTCCCACCCCAGGTGCCGCTCCTCTGGTTCCACCCGCAACTCAGGTTTCTCGGAACTATGCTCAATGGTGACAATTTAATATCTTCTTAGTATACATTGTATCTCTTAATTTATCTTCAAATACACATTCCAAGTAGGCCAATGGAGAAATTGACAATAGTGTGCTTACAAGTAGCTTCCAGGTACACTAGCATAGCTTGTACTGACTTCACTGCTGTAGAAAACCTATGTGGATTTTTACCATTTATGTGTATATATATATATATATATATATATATATAATATATATATATATATATATACTTATATATATATTTATATATATTTACATATTACTTCAGTGTTGTCTCTTAAGGAGGAACTGCCAAAATGACTTCATTTACATTCCTATATGGCTCAACAGGGAAAAGGCTAAATACTGATATCACAAGCAGGACAAAGATAGAAGAGCCAAGTAGACAGGTCACTTGTAGAGAATTTAGGGAGTCAGTGTTGACAATGTAATATCTACTTAGTATCCAATGTATTTCTTGAGTCATCTTCATATACACTTACCATTTTGGTCAAGGGAGGAAGGGACAATTGTGTATTTGCAATTATGTTCCAGGTACTCTAGCACAGCTTGCACTGACTTCACTGTTGTAGATAAGGTATATGGATTTTTAGCTTTTACATACATTACATCAGACTTGTCCCTTTAGGGGAAGTGAGAAAATGAGTTTCTTTGGATGTCCATAGGCCTCAACAGGGAAAAAGCTAAATAGTGATATCACAAGCAGGAAAAAGATCGAAGAGTGAAATTGATAGGATACTTGTAGAGAGTTTAAGGTGTCAGTGATGACAATAAAATATCTTCTTAGTATACATTGTATCTCTTGAGTTATCTTCAATACACCTTCCAAGTAGGCCACTGGAACAACTGACAATTTTGTACTTGCAAGTACATTCCAGGTACACTAGAATACCTTGCAATGTTTTCACTGATCTCGATAAAATATGTGGACTTTTACAATTTATATACCTTACTTCAGTGTTGTCTCTTAAGGAGGAACTGCCAAAATGCCTTTATTTAGATTCCTATATGCCTCAACAGGGAAAAGGCTAAATACTCATATCACAAGCAGGATAAAGATAGAAGAGTCAAGTTGATAGGATACTTGTAGAGAGTTTAGGGTGTCAGTAGTGACAATTTAATATCTTCTTAGTATACATTGTATCTCTTGAGTTTTCTTCAAATACACCTTCCAAGGAGGCCAATGGAGAAATTGACAATAGTGTGCTTGCAAGTATCTTCCAAGTACAGTAGCATAGCTTATACTGACTTCACTGATGTAGATAAAATAGGTGGATTTTTACCATTTAAATATATATATATATATTTACATGTTACATCAGTGTTGTCTCTTAAGGAGGAACTGCCAAAATGCCTTCAATTAGATTCCTCTATGCCTGAAAAGGGAAAAGGCTAAATTGTGACATCACAAGCACGATAATGATAGAAGAGTCAAGTTGACAGGTCACTTGGAGAGAATTTAGGGAGTCAGTGCTGACAATGTAATATCTGCTTAGTATCCAATGTATTTCTTGAGTCATCTTCATAAACACTTACCATTTTGGTCAAGGGAGGAAGGGACAATTGTGTATTTGCAATTATGTTCCAGGTACTCTAGCAGAGCTTGTACTGACTTCACTGTTGTAGATAAGTTACATGGATTTTTAGACTTTGCAACCATTACTTCAGAGTTATCTCTTTAGGGGAAGTGACAAAATGCGTTTCTTTGGATTTCTATAGGACTCAACACAGAAAAGGATAATTACTGATATCACAAGCAGGATAAAGATAGAAGAGTCAAGTTGATAGGGTACTTGTAGAGAGTTTAAGGTGTCAGTGATGACAACATAGTATCTTCTTAGAATACATTGTATCTCTAGATGTATTTTCAAATACACCTTCCCAGTAGTGCAATGGAGAAATTGACAATAGTGTACTTGCAAGTATCTTCCAGGTACTAGCATAGCTTGTACTTACTTCACTGCTGTAGATAATATATGTGGATTTTTACACTTTAAATATATATACATATATATATATGTATGTATATATATATATATATATATATATATATATATATATATATATATATATATATATATATATATATATACTTACATATTACTTCAGTGTTGTCCCTTCAGGAGGAACTGCCAAAATGTTTTCATTTAGATTGCTATATGCCTGAAGAGCGAAAAGGCTATAAACTGATATCACAAGCAGGACAAAGTTAGTAGAGTCAAGATGATAGGATACTTGTAGAGAGTTTACGGTGTCAGGGCTGACAATGTAATATCTACTTATTATACATTGTATTTCTTGAGTTATCTTCAAAGACACCTTCCATGTTGGCCAATGGAAGAATGGACAATTGTGTACTAGCAAGTAACTTCCAGATACTCTAGCATAGCTTGCTCTGAATTTACTGCTGTAGAAAAGATATGTGGATTTTGACCCTTTACATATATTATTTCACAGTTGTCTCTTTAGAGGAAGTGACAAACAACATTTCTTTGGTTGGCTATAGAATTCAACAAGGGAAAGGAAAAATACAGATATCATAAGCAGGAAAAAGATAGAAGAGTCAAGTTTATATGAGAATTGTTGAGAATTTAGGGTGTCAGTGGTGACAATTTAATATCTTCTTAGCATACATTGTATCTCTTGAGTTATCTTCAAAGACACCTTCCAAGTAGGCCAATGGAGAAATTGACAATGGTGTACTTGCAAGTATCTTCCAGATACACTAGCATAGCTTGTACTGACTACACTCCTGTAGATAATATATGTGGATTTTTACACTTTAAATGTATATATACATATATATACACATATATATATATATATTTATATATATATATATATATATTTACATATTACTTCAGTGTTGTCTCTTAAGGAAAAACTGCCAAAATGCCTTCATTTAGATTCCTGTATGCCTGAATATGGAAAAGGCTAAATACTGATATCACAAGCAGGAGAAAAATTGCAGAGTCAAGTTCACAAGTCACTTGTAGAGAATGTAGGGAGTCAGTGCTGACAATGTAATATCTACTTAGTATCCAATCTATTTCTTGAGTCATCTTCATACACACTTACCATATTGGTCAAGGGTGGAAGGGAAAATTGGGTACCTGCAATTTTGTTCCAGGTACTCTAGTACAACTTGTACTGACTTCACTGTTGTAGAAAAGGTATATGGATTTTTAGCCTTTACACACATTACTTCAGAGTTGTCTCTTTAAGTGAAGTGAGAAAATGCATTTCTTTGGATTTCTATTGGCCTCAACAGGGAAAAGGCTAAATACTGATATGACAGGCAGGATAAAGATAGAAGAGTCAACTTGATAGGACACTTGTAGAGAGTTTAGGGTTTCAGGGCTGACAATCTAATATCTTCTTACTATACATTGTATTTCTTGAGTTATCTTCAAATACACCTTCCATCTTGGCCAAGGGAGGAATGGACAATTGTGTACTAGCAGGTATATTCCAGACACTTTAGCATAGCTTGTACTGAATTCACTGCTGTAGAAAACCTATGTGGATTTTCACCGTTTGCATATATTATTTTACAGTAGTCTCTTTAGAGGAAGTGACTAATAACATTTCTTTGGATGGCTATAGGCCTCAACAAGGAAAAGGGAAAATACACATATCTCAAGCAGTAAAAAGATAGAAAAGTCAACTTGAAATGAGACTTGTAGAAGGTTTAGGGTGTCACTGGTGACAATTTAATATCTTATTAGTATACATTGTATCTCTTGAGTTATCTTCAAATACAACTTCCAAGTAGGCCAATGGAGCAATTGACAATGGTGTACTTGCAAGTATCTTACTATTACACTAGAATACCTTGCATAGTTTTCACTGATCTCGATAAAATATGTGGATTTTTACAATTTATATACCTTACTTCAGTGTTGTCTCTTAAGGAGGAACTGCCAAAATGCCTTTATTTAGATTCCTATATGCCTCAACCGGAAAAGGGTAAATACTGATATCACATGCAGGATAAAGATAGAAGAGTCAAGTTGATAGGATACTTGTAGAAAGATTAAGGTGTCAGTGATGACAATATAATATCTTCTTAATATACATTGTATCTCTTGAGTTATTTTGAAATACCCTTTCCATGTAGGCCAATGGAGAAATTGACAGTAGTGTTCTTGCAATTATGTTCCAGGTACTCTAGCACAACTTGTACTGACTTCACTGTTGTAGATGATATATGTGGATTTTTACACTTTACATATATATATACATATATATATATATATATATATATATATATATATATATATATATATATATATATTTACATATTACTTAAGTGTTGTCTCGTAAGGAGGAACTGCCAAAATGCCTTCGTTTAGATTCCTATGTGCCTGAATAGGGAAAAGGTTAAATACTGATATAACAAGCAGGGTAAAGGTAGAAGAGTCAAGATGAGAGGACACTTGTAGAGAGTTTAGAGTGTCAGGGCTGACAATGTAATATCTTCTTATTATACATTTTATTTCTTGAGTTATCTTCAAAAACACCTTCCATGTTGGCCAATGGAGGAATGGACAATTGTGTAATAGCAAGTATCTTCCAGATACTCTAGCATATCTTGTACTGACTTCACTACTATCGAATAGATATGTGGATTTATACCTTTTACATACATGACTTCAATGTTGTCTCTTAAATAGGAACTAGTAAAATGGCTTTATTTAGATCCCCATAAGCCTCATCAGGGAATTGGCTATATACAGAAATCACAAGCAGGATAAAGATAGAAGAGTCATGTTGATAGGATACTTTTATAAAGTTTAGGGTGTCACTGGTGAAAATCTAATATCTCCTTAGTACACATTGTATCTCTTGAGTCATCTTCATATACTCTTACCATTGTGGTCAAGGGAGGAAGGGACAATTTTATACTTGCAATTTTGTTCCAGGTACTCTAGCACAGCTTCTACTGACTTCCCTGTTGGAGATAATTTATATGGATTTTTAGCCTTTGCATCCATTACTTCAAAGTTATCTCTTTAGGGGAAGTGACAAAATGCGTTTCTTTGGATTTCTATAGGACTCAACACGGAAAAGGATAATTACTGATATCACAAGCAGGATAAAGATAGAAGAGTCAAGTTGATAGGGTACTTGTAGAGAGTTTAAGGTGTCAGTGATGACAACATAGTATCTTCTTAGAATACATTGTATCTCTTGAGGTATCTTCAAATACACCTTCCCAGTAGTGCAATGGAGAAATTGACAATAGTGTACTTGCAAGTATCTTCCAGGTACACTAGCATAGCTTGTACTTACTTCACTGCTGTAGATAATATATGTGGATTTTTACACTTTAAATATATATATATATATATATATATATATATATATATATATATACACACACTTATATATTACTTCAGTGTTGTTCCTTCAGGAGGAACTGCCAAAATGTTTTCATTTAGATTGCTATATGCCTGAAGAGGGAAAAGGCTAAAAACTGATATCACAAGCAGGACAAAGTTAGAAGAGTCAAGATGATAGGATACTTGTAGAGAGTTTACGGTTTCAGGGCTGACAATGTAATATCTTCTTATTATACATTGTATTTCTTGAGTTATCTTCAAAGACACCTTCCATGTTGGCCAATGGAAGAATGGACAATTGTGTACTAGCAAGTAACTTCCAGATACTCTAGCATAGCTTGCACTAAATTTACTGTTGTAGAAAAGATATGTGGATTTTGACCCTTTACATATATTATTTCACAGTTGTCTCTTTAGAGGAAGTGACAAACACCATTTCTTTGGTTGGCTATAGGACTCAACAAGGGAAAGGGAAAATACAGATATCATAAGCAGGAAAAAGATAGAAGAGTCAAGTTTATATGAGAATTGTAGAGAATTTAGGGTGTCAGTGGTGACAATTTAATATCTTCTTAGCATACATTGTATCTCTTGAGTTATCTTCAAATACACCTTCCAAGTAGGCCAATGGAAAAATTGACAATAGTGTGCCTGCAAGTATCTTCCAGGTACACTCGCATAGCTTGTACTGAGTTCACTGCTGTAGATAATATATGTGGATTTTTACACTTTAAATGTATATATATATATATATATATATATATATATATATATATATATATATATATATACATACATACATATATATATACATATATATATATATTTACATATTACTACAATGTTGTCTCTTAAGGAAAAACTGCCAAAATGCCTTCATTTAGATTCCTGTATGCCTGAATATGGAAAAGGCTAAATACTGATATCACAAGCAGGAGAAAAATTGCAGAGTCAAGTTGACAAGTCACTTGTAGAGAATTTAGGGAGTCAGTGCTGGCAATGTAATATCTACTTAGTATCCAATCTATTTCTTGAGTCATCTTCATATACACTTACCATATTGGTCAAGGGTGGAAGGGAAAATTGGGTACCTGCAATTATGTTCCAGGTACTCTAGTACAACTTGTACTGACTTCACTGTTGTAGAAAAGGTATATGGATTTTTAGCCTTTACAGACATTACTTCATAGTTGTCTCTTTAAGTGAAGTGAGAAAATGCGTTTCTTTGGATTTCTATTGGCCTCAACAGGGAAAAGGCTAAATACTGATATGACAGGCAGGATAAAGATAGAAGAGTCAACTTGATAGGACACTTGTAGAGAGTTTAGGGTGTCAGGGCTGACAATCTAATATCTTCTTACTATACATTGTATTTCTTGAGTTATCTTCAAATACACCTTCCATCTTGGCCAAGGGAGGAATGGACAATTGTGTACTAGCAGGTATATTCCAGACACTTTAGCATAGCTTGTACTGAATTCACTGCTGTAGAAAACCTATGTGGATTTTCACCGTTTGCATATATTATTTTACAGTAGTCTCTTTAGAGGAAGTGACTAATACCATTTCTTTGGATGGCTATAGGCCTCAACAAGGAAAAGGGAAAATACACATATCTCAAGCAGTAAAAAGATAGAAAAGTCAACTTGAAATGAGACTTGTAGAGAGTTTAGGGTGTCACTGGTGACAATTTAATATCTTATTAGTATACATTGTATCTCTTGAGTTATCTTCAAATACAACTTCCAAGTAGGCCAATGGAGCAATTGACAATGGTGTACTTGCAAGTATCTTACTAGTACACTAGAATACCTTGCATAGTTTTCACTGATCTCGATAAAATATGTGGATTTTTACAATTTATATACCTTACTTCAGTGTTGTCTCTTAAGGAGGAACTGCCAAAATGCCTTTATTTAGATTCCTATATGCCTCAACAGGAAAAGGGTAAATACTGATATCACATGCAGGATAAAGATAGAAGCGTCAAGTTGATAGGATAATTGCAGAGAGTTTAGTGTGTCAGTGGTGAAAATTTAATATCTCCTTAGTATATATTGTACCTCTTGAGTTATCTTCAATTACACCTTCCAAGTAGGCCAATGGAGAAATTGACAGTAGTGTACTTGCAAGTATCTTCCAGTTACACTAGTATACCTTGTACTGACTTCACTGCTGTAGATAATATATGTGGATTTTTACCCTTTACATATATATATATATATATATATATATATATATATATATATATATATTTACATATTACTTCAGTGTTGTCTGTTAAGGAGGAACTGCCAAAATGCCTTCATTTAGATTCCTGTATTCCTGAACTGGGAAAAGGCTACATACTGATATCACAAGCAGGATAAATATAGAAGAGTCAAGGTGACAGGACACTTGTAGAGAATTTAGGGAGTCAGTTCTGACAATGTAATATCTCCTTAGTATTCAATGCATTTCTTGAGTCATCTTCATATACACTTACCATTTTGCTCAAGGGAAGAAGGGACAATTGTGTGCTTGTAATTATGTTCCAGGTACTCTAACACAGCTTGTATTGACTTCACTCTTGTAGATAAGGTATATGGGTTTTTAGCCTTAACATATATTACTTAGGAGTTGTCTCTTTAGGGGAAGTGACAAAATGCGTTTCTTTGGATTTCTTTGGGCCTCAGCAGGGTAAAGGCTAAGTATTGATATCATAAGCAGGAGAAAGATAGAAGGGTCAAATTGACAGGACACTTGTAGAGAGTTGTAGGTGTCAGTGAAGACAAAATAATATCTTCTTAGTATACGTTGTATCTCTTGAGTTATCTTGAAATACACATTCCATGTAGGCCAATAGAGCAATTGACAATGGTGTACTTGAAAGTGTCTTCCAGGTACACTAAAATACCTTGTACTGTTTTCACTGCTCTCGATAAAATATGTGGATTTTCAACCTTTACATACTCTACTTCGGTGTTGTCTGTTAAGCAGGAACTGCCAAAATGCCTTTATTTAGATTCCGATATGCCTCAACAGGGAAAAGGCTAAATACTGATATCACAAGCAGGATAAACATAGAAGAGTCAAGGTGACAGGGCACTTGTAGAGAATTTAGGGGGTCAGTGTTGATAATGTAATATCTACTTAGTATCCAATGTATTTCTTGAGTCACCTTCATATACACTTGCCATTTTAGTCAAGGGAGGAAGGGATAATTGTGTACTTGCAATTATGTTCCAGGTACTCTAGCACAGCTTGTACTGACTTCACTCTTGTAGGGAAATTTTATGTATTTTAGCCTTTACATACATTACTTCAGAGTTGTGTCTTTAGGGGAAGTGACAAAATGCGTTTCTTTGGATTTCGATATGCCTCAGCAGGGAAAACGCTAAGTACTGATATCATAAGCAAGAAGGGTCAAATTGATAGGATACTTGTAGAGATTTTAATGTGTGATGACCATAGTCGTGGGTGATTATTAACCACATGGTCGCGTGAAGCTCTCACGCTTGACTCTATCTGTAACCCCAACTTTACTCAGTTTCATGGAATGCAATTTATATAACCCTATATCAAATTTCACCTGTGAATTCTACACTAAAATTATGCCTCATTCCAATTATATCTTTGTAGTAGGAATTATACTTTCAAATACTAAGTGCAAATTCATGTTTCAAATGCCAACTCTATACACATATGCCAATACAAAATGAAAACTGACATCCATCTCATAATTCCTTTCACCTACTATAACACGAGACAACCATTTCAAACTACTCTATGAAATTGTAATACAAAAATCTATGTTCCTATAACATGTTTCACGCTAATACTCCATGCTAACATTGCATGTCCAAATTTTAACCGTAAAGTTTTACCAAAAATTCTAATAACGTATTCCATGTTTAATGGTGCTTCATATCCACGTCGAAGCTCACACTTCTATTCCAAGTTAACACAAAATATCCAATTACAATATCTTCTTCAATGATCTAATTCTAAATTCCAGTTCTTCATTCAAATTCCACATCTCAGTTCCACGTTCCAAATCTAAATTCTAATTCTAAATTCCACTTCCAAATTCTAAATCTAAATTCCACTTCTAAATTCCAGTTCCAATTTCCAACTCTAATTTCCACTAAAAAGATTGAGTTCCAAATTCTAAGTCGAAATTCCAGTTCCACATTAGAGTTCTAAATTCATCTTCCAAATTCCAATTCTGAATTCCACTTCTGAATTCCTCTGCCAGATTCCAATTATAAATTCCACTTCTAAATTCCAGTTCCAAATTCCATTGCTAAGGTCCATTTCCATGTTCCAGTTCCAAATTCTAATTCCAAATTCCAGTTCCACATTCTAGTTTTAAATTGCACTCCGAAATTATAGATCCTAAAGCAAGTTTCATTTCTTATTCCAAATTCCCTTCCCGAAATTCTGCTCGGTAAATCACATTTCACTTCCAAAATACAATTGGGAACACAAAATCCAATTATTACTTGTCAATCACAATTCTGTCTTCTAAACCTAACAGGAAATGTGCTCATTTCTCTCAATCTATTCTAAATCTAACCATAACCCTAAGCAATGATTATGACCGTAGACGTGGGTGTTTACTAACCACATGCTCGAGTCTAGCCCTCACCCGTGACTCTAACTGTAACCGCAACTCCACTCAGTTTCATGCAATGCAATTTCTATAACCCTATAACAAATTGCACCTGTGAATTCTACACTAAAATTATGCCTCATTGCAATTATGTCTTAGGAGTAGGAATTATACTTCCAAATCCCAAATGCCAATTAATGTTTCAAATGCCAACTCTATAAGCATATGGCAATAAAATATGAAAACTGACATCCACATCAAAATTCCTTTCACATACTCTAACACCAGACAACCATTTCAACTACTCTATGAAATTGTAATACAAAAATCTAAGGTCCTATAACATGTTTCACACTAACACCACACACTAACATTGCATGTCCAACTTTAAACCGTAAAGTTTTACCAACAATTCTAATAACGTATTCCATATTTAATGGTGCGGCATATCCATGTCGAAGCTCAAACTTCTATTTCAAGTTAAGATAAAATTTCCAATTACAATATCTTCTTCAACAGTGTAATTCTAAATTCCAGTTTTTCATTCAAATTCCACATCTCAGTTCCACGTTCCAAATCCAAATTCTAAATCAAAATTCCACTTCTAAATTCCATTTCCAATTTCCAACTCTAATTTCCACTAACAAGCTCCAGTTTCAAATTCTAAGTCGAAATTCCAGTTCCACATTAGAGTTCTAAGCTCCACTTCCAAATTCCAATTCTGAATTCCACTTCTAACTTCCACTTGCCAGTTCCAATTCCAAATTCCACTTCTGTATTCCAGTTCCAAATTCCATTTCTAAGTTCCACTTCCATGTTCCAGGTCCAAATTCTAATTCCAAATTCCAGTTCCTCATTCTAGTTCTAAATTTCACTTCGTAATTGCCGATCCAAAGGAAAAATTCATTTTTTACTCCAAATTCTCTTTCCAAAATGCTGCTCTGTAAATCACATTTCATTCCAAAATACAATTGGGAACACAAAATCCAATTATAACTTCTCAATCCCAATTCTGCCTTCTAAACCAAACACTAAATGTGCTCATTTCTCTCACTTTATTCTAAATCTAACCACAACCCAAAGGCTTGATTATGACCATAGACATGGGTGATAATTAACCACATGCTCGAGTCGAGTCCTCACTCTTGATTTTAACTGTAACCCCAACTCACCTCAGTTTCATGCAGTGCAATTTTTATAACCCTCTTCCAAATTGCACATGTGAATTCTCCACTACAAATATGCCTCATTCAAATTACGTCTTAGTAGTGGGAATTATACTTTAAAATACCAAAAGCCAATTCATATTTCAAATGCCAACTCTATACTCATATTGCAATACAAAATGAAAACTGACATCCACATCATAATTTCTTTCACATACTCTAACACCATACAACCATTTCAATGTACTCTATTAAACTGTTACACCAAAATCGAGGTTCCTATAAGAGGTTTCATGCTAATAATACAAACTAACATTGCATTTCCAACTTTAAAAATAACGTTTTACCAACAATTCTAATAACAAATTCCATTTTTAATGGTGCTGCATATCCACGTCGAGGCTCACACTTCTATTCAAAATTGAGACAAAATTTCCAATTACATTATCTTCTTCAATAGTATAATTCTAAATTCCAGTTCTTCATTCAAATTCCACATCTCAGTTCCACGTTCCAAATCCAAGTTCTAATTCTAAATTCCACTTCCAAATTCGAAACCTAAATTCCACTTCTAAATTCCAGTTCCAAATTCCAACTCTAATTTCCACTAACAAGCTCGAGTTCCAAATTCTAAGTCGAAATTCCGGTTCCACATTAGAGTTCTAAATTCATCTTCCAAATTCCAATTCTGAAGTCCATTTCTAAATTCTAATTCTAAATTCCACTTGTAAATTCCAGTTCCAAATTCCATTGCTAAGGTCCACTTCCATGTTCCAGTTCCAAATTCTAATTCCAAATTCTAGTTCCACATTCTAGTTCCAAATTCCACTTCGAAATTGCAGATGGAAAAGAAAGTTTCATTTCTTGCTCTAAATTCTCTTCCCAAAATGCTGCTCTGTACATCACATTTCACTTCCAAAATACAATTGGAAAGACAAAATCCAATTATAACTTCTCCATACCAATTCTGTTTTCTAAACCAAACACTAAATGTCCTCATTTCTCTCGCTTTTTTCTAAATCTAACCATAACCCTAAGCCTTGATTATGACCTTGGACGTGGGTGATTATTAACAACAGGCTCGAGTAAAGCACTCGCTGTTGACTCTAACAGTAACCCCAAATCCACTCAGTTTCATGCAATGCAATCTCTATAACCCTATACCAAATTTCACCTGTGAATTCTACACTAAAATTGGGACCAATTCCAATTATGTCTTAGTAGGAGGAATTACAGTTTCTAATACCAAATGACAATTCCTATTTCAAATGCCAACTCTTATACTCATATTACAATACAAAATGAAAACTGACATCCACATCATAATTTCTTTCACATACTCTAACACCAGACAACCTTTTCAAACTACACTATCAAAATGTTATAAAAAAAGCTAGGTTCCTATAACATGTTTCATGCTAATCCTGCACACTAACAATAGATGTCCAAAATTTAACCGTAAATTTTACAAACAATTCTAATAAAATATTCCATGTTTAATGGTGCTTCATATCCACGTCGAAGCTCACATTTCTATTCCAAGTTAAGACAAAATTTCCAATTACAATATCTTCTTCAATAGTCTAATTCTAAATTCCAGTTCTTCATTCAAATTCCACATCTCAGTTCCACGTTCCAAATCCAAATTCTAATTCTCATTTCCACTTCCAAATTCCAAATCTAAATTCCACGTCTAAATTCCAGTTCCAAATTCCAACTCTAACTTCCACTAACAAGCTCCAGGTTCAAATTCTAAGTCGAAATTCCAGTTCCAAATTAGAGTTCTAAATACATCTTCCAAAATCCAAACCTGAATTCCACTTCTACATTCCTCTTCCAAATTCCAATTCTAAATTCCACTTCTAAATGCCAGTTCCAAATTCCGTTGGGAAGGTCCACTTCAATGTTCCAGGTCCAAATTCTAATTCCAAATTCTAGTTCCACATTCTAGTTCTAAATTCCACTCCGAAATTACAGATCCAAAAGCAAGTTTCATTTCTTATTCCAAATTCCCTTTCCAAAATGCTGCTCCGTAAATCACATTTCACTTCCAAAATACAATTCGGAACCCAAATCCTATTATTACTTATCAATCCCAATTCTGTCTTCTAAACGTAACCCTAAATGTGCTCAATTCTCTCACTCTATTCTGAATCTAACCATAACCCTAAACAATGATTATGACCATAGACGTGGATGATTATTAACCAAATGCACGAGGCAAACCCTCACTCTTGACTCTAACTCTAACCCCAACTCCACTCTATTTCATCCAATGCAATTTCTATAACCCTATCCCAAATTGCACATGTGAATTCTACACTAAAATTATACCTCATTCCAATTATGTCTTAGTAGTAGGAATTATACTTTCAAATATGGAATGCCAATTCATGTTTCAAATGTCAACTCTATAGTCATATTGCAATACAAATGAAAACTGACATCAACATCACAATTCCTTTCACATACTCTAACACCAGACAACCATTACAAACTACTCTATCAAACTGTTATATCAAAATCTAGGATCCTATAACATGTTTCACGCTAATACTATACACTAACATTGCATGTCCAAATTTTAACCGTAAAGTTTTATCAACAATCCTAATAACAAATTCGATGTTTAATGGTGCTTCATATCCACGTCGAAGCTCACACTTCTATTGCAAGTTAAGACAAAATTTCCAATTACAATATCTTCTTCAATAGTCAACTTCTAAATCCCAGTTCTTCATTCAAATTCCACATCTCAGTTCCACGTTGCAAATCCAAATTCTAAATATAAATTCCACTTCCAAGTTCAAAATCTAAATTTCACTTCTAAATTTCAGTTCCAATTTCCAACTCTAACTTCCACTAAAAAGCTCCAGTTTCAAATTCTAACTCGAAATTCCATTTCCACATTAGAGTTCTAAATTCCTCTTACAAATTCCAATTCTGAATTCCACCTCTGTATTCTAGTTCCAAATTCCATTTCCAAGTTCCACTTCCGTGTTCCAGTTCCAAATTCTATTTCCAAATTCTAGTTCCACTTTCTAGTTCTAAATTCCACTCCGAAATTACAGATCGAAAACCAAGTTTCATTTCTTATTCCAAATTCCCTTCCCGAAATGCTGCTCCGTAAATCACATTTCACTTCCAAAATAAAATTGGGAACAAAAAATCCAATTATTACTTATCGATCCCAATTCTGTCTTCTAAACCTCACGGAAAATGTGCTCATTTCTCTCACTCTATTCTAAATCTAATCATAACCCTAAGAAATGATTATGACCGTAGATGTGGGTGATTATTAACAACATGCTCGAGTCAAGCCCTCACTCTTAACTCTAACAGTAACCCCAAATCCACTCAGGTTCATGCAATGCAATTTCTATAACCCTATACCAAATTTCACCTGTGAATTCTACACTAAAATTATGCCTCATTCCAATTCTGTCTTAGTAGTAGGAATTATACTTTCAAATACCTAATGCCAATTCATGTTTCAAATGCCAACTCTATACTCATATTGCAATACACATGGAAGCTGACATCCACATCATAATTCTTTCACATACTCTAACAAAATACAACCATTTCAAACGACTCTATCAAACTGTTATACCAAAATACTGATATGACAAGCAGGAAAAAGATAGAATAGTCAAGCTGATATGAGACATACAGACAGCTTAGGGAGACAGTGTTGACAATGTAACCTCTTCTTAGCATACATTGTATTTCTTGAGTTATCTTCAGATATACATTCCATGTTGGCCAATGCAGCAATGGACAATGGTGTACTTGCAAGTGTCTTCCAGCTACACTCGCATATCTTCTATTGACTTCACTGCTGTCGAAAAGATATGTGGATATATACCTTTTACATAAATGACTTCAATGTTGTCTCTTAAATAGTAACGGTTAAAATGCCTTTATTTAGATCCCCATAGGACTCAACAGGGAAATGGCTATATACTGATATGACAAGCAGGATAAAGATAGAAGAGTCAAGTTGAAAGGACACTTGTAGAGAGTTTAGAGTGTCAGGGCGGACAATGTAGTATCTTCTTATTATACATTGTATTTCTTGAATTATCTTCAAATACACCTTCCATGTTTGCCTATGGAGGATTGGACAATTGTGTACCAGCAAGTATCTTCCAGATACTCTAGCACAGCTTGTACTGATTTCACTGCTCTAGAAAAGATATGTGTAGTTTCACCCTTTACATATATTATTTCACAGTTGTCTCTTTAGAGATATTGACAAAAATCATTTCTTTGGATGGCTACAGGCCTCAACTAGGAACAGGCAAAATAATGATATCCCAACCAGGAAAAAGATAGAAGAGTCACGTTGATATGAGACTTGCAGACAGCTTAGGGAGACAGTGTTGAAAATGTAATATCTTCTTAGTATACATTGTATTTCTTGAGTTATCTTCAAATACAACTTCCATGTTGGCCAATAGAGCAAGAGACGATGGTGTATTTGCAAGTGTCTTCCAGCTACACTCGCATATCTTCTATTGACTTCACTGCTGTCGAAAAGATATGTGGATATTTACCTTTTACTTACATGTCTTCAATGTTGTCTCTTAAATAGGAACTGTTAAAATGCCTTTATTTAGATCCCCATAGGCCTCAACAGGAAAATGGCTATATACTGATATCACAAGCAGGATGAAGATAGAAAAATCCAGCTGATAGGATACTTCTAGAGAAGTTAGGGTATCAGTGGTGACAGTTTATTATCGTCTTAGTATACATTGTGTCTCTTGAGTTATCTTCAAATACAGCTTCAAAGAAGGCCAATGGAGAAATTGACAATAATGTAATTGCAAGGATCTTCCAGGTACCCTAGCATAGCTTGTACTGCCTTCACTGCTGTAGGTAATATATGTGGATTTTTTACATATATATATATATATATATATATATATATATATATATATATATATTTACATATTACTTCAATGTTGTCTCTTAAGGAGGAAATGCCAAAATGCCTTCCTTTAGATTCCTATATGTCTGAACAGGGAAAAGGCTAAATACTGATATCACAAACAGGATAAAGATAGAAGAGTCAAGTTGAAAGGACACTTGCAGTAAGTTTAGAGTGTCAAGGCTGACAATGTAATATCTTCTTATTATACATTGTATTTCTTGAGTTATCTTCAAATACACTTTCCAGGTTGGCCAATGGAGAAAAGGACAATTGTGTACTAGCAAGTATCCTTCAGATACGCTAACATAGCTTGTACTGCCTTGACTGCTCTAGGAAAGATATGTGGATTTTCACCCTTTACATATATTATTTCACAGTTGTCTTTTTGGAGGTATGGACAAAAACCATTTCTTTGGATGGCTATAGGCCTCAACTAGGAAAAGGCAAAATACTAATATCCCAAGCCGGAAAAAGATAGAAGAGTCACGTTGATATGAGACTTGCAGACAGCTTAGGGACACAGTGTTGACAATGTAATATCTTCTTAGTATACATTGTACCTCTTGAGTTATCTTCAAATACAGCTTCCAAGAAGGCCAATGGAGAAATTCACAATAATGTACTTGCAAGGATCTTCCAGGTACCCTAGCATAGCTTGTACTGATTTCCCTGCTCTAGAAAAGATATGTGGATTTTCACCCTTTACATATATTATTTCACAGTTGTCTCTTCAGAGGAATTAAAAAAAAACATTTCCTTGGCTGGCTATAGGCCTCAACTAGGAAAAGGCAATATACTGATATGACAAACAGGAAAAAGATAAAAGAGTCTAGTTGATATGAGACTTGCAGACAGCTTAGGGAGACACTGTAGACAATGTAATATCTTCTTAGCATACATTGTATTTCTTGAGTTATCTCGAAATACACATTCCATGTTGGCCAATGGAGCAATGAACGATGGTGTACTTGCAAGTGTCTTTCAGCTACACTCGCATATCTTGTATTGACGTCACTGCTGTCAAAAATATATTTGGATATTTACCTTTTACATACATGACTTCAATGTTGTCTCTTCAGTAGGAACTGTTAAAATGCGTTTATTTAGTTCCCCATAGGCCTCAACAGGGAAATGGCTATATACTGATATCACAAATCGGATAAATATAGAAGAATCAAGCTGATAGGATACTTCTAGAGAGTTTAGGGTGTCAGTGGTGACAATTTAATGTCGTCTTAGAATACATTGTATCTCTTCAGTTATCTTAAAATACAGCTTCCAAGTTGGCAAATGGAGAAATTGACAAGAGTGTACTGCAAGTATATTCCAGGTACCCTAGCATATCTTGTACTGACTTCACTGCTGTAGATAATGTATGTGGATTTTTACCCTTTATATATATATATATATATATATATATATATATATATATATATATATATATATATATATATATATTTACATATTACTACAGTGTTGTCTCTTAAGGAGTAACTGCCAAAATGCCTTCATTTAGATTCCTATATGCCTGAACAGGGAAAAGGTTAAATACTGATATCACAAGCAGGATAACGATAGATGAGTCACGTTGACAGAACACTTGTAGAGAGTTTAGTGTTTCAGGGTTGACAATGTAATATCTTCTTATTATACATTATATTTCTTGAGTTATCTTCAAATACACCTTCCATGTTGGCCTATGGAGGAAGGGACAATTGTGTACTAGCAAGTATCTTCAAGATACTCTAGCATAACTTGTACTGATTTCACTGCTCTACAAAAGATATGTGGATTTTCACCCTTCACATATATTATTTCACAGTTGTCTCTTTAGACTAATTGACAAAAAAACATTTCTTTGGCTGGCTATAGGCCTCAACTAGCAAAAGGCAATATACTGATATGACAAGCAGGAAAAAGATAGAAGAGTCTACTTGATATGAGACTTGCAGACAGCTTAGGGTGACAGTGTTGACAATGTATTATCTTCTTAGCATACATTTTATTTCTTGAGTTATCTTCAAATACACCTTCCATGTTGCCCAATGGAGCAATGGACGATGGTGTACTTGCAAGTGTCTTCCAGCTACACTCGCATATCTTGTATTGACCTCACTCCTGTCGAAAAGATTTGTGGATATTTCCCTTTTACATACATGACTTCAATGTTGTCTCTTAAGTAGGAACTGTTAAAAAGCCTTTATTTAGATCCCCATAGGCCTCAACAGGAAAATGGCTATATACTGATATTACAAGCATGATAAAGATAGAAGAATCAAGCTGATAGGATACTTCTAGAGAGTTTAGGGTGTCAGTGGTGACAATTTAATGTCTTCGTAGAATACATTGTTTCTCTTGAGTTATCTTCAAATACATTTTCCAAGTAGGCAAATGGAGAAATTGACAGTAGTGTACTTCAAGTATATTCCGGGGGGGCGGAGCCAAGATGGCAGAGTAGAAGGACGCACCTTTACCAGCTCCTAAAACAAAAGACCATAGAATTAATGTAAAAAGAGTCCCCCATAACTTCTGGGTCAATACAAAGTGTGCAGAAGCAGAGTGGAAGAGATTTCCGTTCCGGGGAGCCCTGAAGCCCCATCCACAGGGTCCGGCGAGCCCCGGAAAGTGGACCCCACCCCCAACGCTGCCCTGTCCGCGGCCCCAGAGAAGCTGATCCGAGCAGGCTTCAGAGCCGGAAGCTCCGGCAGCCGGGTAAGTCCCTCTGCCCACAGAAGCTACAGGTCAGTGAGAGAGAAGGACGGGCTGGAGGAGAGGCGAAGCAGGGCGTCTCCGTGACTCAGGCCCCCTCGGGAGGAAGCGGCGGCGGCAGAGACGGGGGCAGGAAGCGGCGGAGGCAGAGTTGTGGGCGGCAGCTGAGGTGGCAGCGGCCCAGGACTCAGGAATCCCCCAGCAGCAGGCAGGATCTTCATTACGGAAGATTACCGCATAAAACCTGACGGAACTGAGCCTGGGAGACGGCCCTCCCCCCACCCCGCTCTATTACTGAAGGCTTCTGCTCAAAGCCCCCAAGGGAACTGAGATTGGGAGGCGGGCCCCCACTCCGCCCCCACCCCGCCCCCACCTGCTCCATTCCTGAAAGTCTATGCATAAAGCCCCCAAGGGATCAGAGTCTGGGAGGCAGCCCTGCCCCCACCCCAGCACCTTAACTAAAGCTCACTGATTGACAGCCAGCAGGAGGAAAGGCATTTAAATCTCAGAGGCCAAGCACTAGCTGGGCGGATCCAGGCTGGGGTGGAAAGGAATCTCAGAAGCCAAGTAACTGGCTGGGAAAGTGCCTAGAAAAGGGAAGAAAAATAAGACTATAGAGAGTTTTTTCCAACAAATGCAAATGATCCCGACGTTCGGATCTGATGATGAGGACGTATCCTTGCCATCAGGGAAAGACGTGGAGGGCGGGGCCTCAGTACCCCAGACACCCCAGGGGGGTTGTGGGTGGGCTCAGGCCCTGGAAGAGCTCAAAAAGGATTTAGAAAAGCAAGTTAGACAGGTGGAGGGAAAACTGGGAAGAGAAAAGAGAGAGAAACAAAAAAAGTATGAAAATCGGGTCAATACCTTGGTATAGGAGACCCCAAAAAATGCTGAGGAAATTAACACCTTGAAAAATAGGCTCACTCAATTGGCAAAGGAGGTTCAAAAAGCCAATGAGGAGAAGAATGCTTTCAAAAGCAGAATGAGCCAAATGGAAAAAGAGGCTCAAAAGCTCACTGAATGTAATAGTTCTCTCAAAATTAGAATGGAACCGATGGAGTCTAATGACTTTACGAGAAACCAAGAAATCACAAAACAAAACCAAAAGAACGAAAAAATGGAATAGAATGTGAAATATCTCATGGGAAAAACAACTGACCTGGAAAATAGATCCAGCAGAGACAATTTAACAATTATGGGACCACCTGAAACTCATGATCAAAAAAAGAGCCTAGACATCATCTTCCATGAAATTATCAAGGAAAACTGCCCTGACATTCTAGAACTAGAGGGAAAAATAAGTATTGAATGAATCCATCGATCAGCACCTGAAAGAGATCCAAAAAGTGAAACTCCTAGGAACATTGTGGTCAAATTCCAGAACTCCCAGCTCAAGGAAAAAATCTTACAAGCAGCTAGAAAGAAAGAATTCCAGTACTGTGGAAATACAATCAGGATAACCCAAGATCTAGCAGCTTCTACATTAAGGGATCGAAGGGCGTGGAATAGGATATTCCAGAAGGCAAAGGAACTAGGACTCAAACCAAGAATCACCTACCCAGCTAAACTGAGCATAATACTTCAAGGGAAAATATGGTCTTTCAATGAAACAGAGGACTTTCAATCATTCTTAATGAAAAAACCAGAGCTGAAAAAAAAATTTGACTTTCAAACACAAGAATGAAAAGAAGCATGAAAAAGGAAACAGCAAAGAGAAGTCTTAAGGGACTTACCAGAAGTGAACTGTTTATATTCATACAGGGAAAGACAATATTTCTAACTCTTAAAACTTTTCAGTATCTGGGTAGTTGGTGGGACCACACATACACATGTACACGCATGCACACACATACACACATGCACACACATGCACAGAGAGAGCACAGATTGAACTGAATAGGATGGGACCATACGTTAAAAAACTAAGGTAAATGATGAGAGAGAAATGTAGGGGGAGGAAAGAGAGGGAAAGTGAAGGGGGTAACTATATGTCATTTAACAGGCAGGTAGGAGTTTTTCTTAGTGGAGGGAAAAAGAGGAGAGCTGAGAAAAAAACAAAAACAAAAACAAGAAGTTTACCGTCATCACATTTGACTAAACGAAGGAGTGAAATGCACACTCATTTTGGTATGAAAACCTATCTTACAGTATAAGAAGTTGGGGGAGAAAGAGATATTGCAAGGGGGGGATCATGGAGGGGAGGGCAAAGGGAGGAGGGAGCAAATTGAAGTCAACACTTGGGGAGGGACAGGATCAAGAGACAGAAGAGAAAAAATGAGGCGCAGGTTAGGAGGGATGGTAATCCAGTTAGTCTTACACAATACGACTATCAGGGAAGTCATTTCCAAAACTACACAGATAGGGCCTAAATTGAATTGCCTGCTGTCTCAAAGGGAATGGGTGGGAAGTGAGGGATGGGGAGAATTTGGAACTCAAAGCTTTAGGAACAACTGTTTAGTATTGTTGTTACTACTAGGAACGAGGACATACAGTTAATGAGGAAAAGAAAGTCATCTGGCCCTACAGGAGAAAAGAGAAGATGGAGACAAGAGAAGGGAGGGATGACAGAAGAGAGGGCAGATTGGAGATAGGGAAAATTAGATTGCTTGGGCTATTGGGGTAGGGGGACGGCATAAAACGGGAAAAAATTGGGAACCCAAAAAATTTGTGGAAATGAATGTAACAAATTAAATAAATAAAAAAAATAAAATTTGAAAAGAAAAAGATCATAAAAAAAAAGTATATTGCAGGTACCCTAGCATATCTTGTACTGACTTCACTGCTGTAGATAATATATGTGGATTTTTACCCTTTATATATATATATATATATATATATATATATATATATATATATATATATATATATATATATATATATATAACATATTTACAGATTACTACAGTGTTGTCTCTTAAGGAGGAACTTCCAAAATGCCTTCATTTAGATTCCTATATGCCTGAACAGGGAAAAGGCTAAATACTGATATCACAAGCAGGATAAACATAGAAGAGTCACGTTGACAGGGCACTTCTAGATAGTTTAGAGTGTCAGGGCTGACAATGTAATATCTTCTTATTATACATTGTATTTCTTGAGTTATCTTCAAATAAACCTTTCATGTTGTCCAATGGAGGAATGGAAAATTGTGTACTAGGAAGTATCTTTCAGATACTCTAGCATAGCTTGTACTGACTTGACTGCTATAGAAAAGATATGTGGATTTTCACCCTTTACATATATTATTTCACAGTTGTCTCTTTAGAGGTATTGAAAAAAACCATTTCTTTGGCTGGCTATAGGCCTCAACTAGGAAAAGGCAAAATACTGATATGACAAGCAGGAAAAAGATAGAAGGGTCAAATTGTTATGAGTCTTGCCGACAGCTTAGGGAGACAGTGTTGACAATATGATATCTTCTTAGTATACGTTGTATTTCTTGAGTTATCTTGAAATATACCTTCCATGTTGCCCAATGGATCAATGGACGATGGTGTACATGCAAGTGTCTTCCACCTACAATCGCATATCTTCTATTGACTTCACTGCTGTCGAAAAGATATGTGGATATTTACCTTTTACGTACATGACTTCAATGTCGTCTCTTAAGTAAGAACTGTTAAAATGCTTTTATTTAGATCCCCATAGGCATCAACCGGGAAATGGCTATATACTGATATGACAAGCAGGATAAAGATAGAAGAATCAAGGTGATAGGATACTTCTAGAGAGATTAGGGTGTCAGTGGTGACAATTTAATATCGTCTTAGTATGCATTGTATCTCTTGAGTTATCTCCAAATACAGCTTCCATGTTGGCCAATGGAGGAATGGAAAATTGTGTACTAGCAAGTATCTTCCAGATACTCTAGCATAGTTTGTACCGACTTGACTGCTCTAGAAAAGATATGTGGATTTTCACCCTTTACATATATTATTTCACAGTTGTCTCTTTAGAGGAATTGAAAAAAACATTTCTTTGGATGGCTATAGGCCTCAACTAGGAAAAGGCAAAATACTGATATGACAAGCAGGAAAAAGATAGAAGAGTCAAGTTTATATGAGACTTGCAGACAGCTTAGGGAGGCAGTGTTGACAATGTAATATCTTCTTAGTATCCATTGTATTTCTTGAGTTATCTTCAAATAAACCTTGCATGTTGGCCAAAGGACCAAGGGACGATGGTGTACTTGCAGGTGTCTTTCAGCTACACTGGCATATCTTGTATGGACTTCACTGCTGTCGAAAAGATATGTGGATATTTACCTTTTACATACATGATCTCAATGTTGTCTCTTAAATAGTAACTGTTAAAATGCCCTTATTTAGATCCCCATAGGCCTCAACAGGGAAATGGCTATATACTGTTATCAAAAGAAGGATAAAGATAGAAGATTCAAGCTGATAGGATACTTCTAGAGAGTTTAGGGTGTCAGTGGTGACAATTTATACCGTCTTAGAATACATTGTATCTCTTGAGTTATCTTCAAATACAGCTTTCAAGTAGGCAAATGGAGAAATTGACAATAGTATACTTGCAAGTATATTCCAGGTACCCTAGCAAATCTTGTACTGACTTCACGGCTGTACATAATATATGTGGATATTACTACAGTTTTGTCGCTTAAGAGGAAACTGCCAAAATGCCTTCATTTGGATTCCTATATGCCTGAACAGGGAAAAGGCTAAATACTGATATCACAAGCAGGATAAAGATAGAAGAGTCAAGTTGAAAGGACACTAATAGAAAGTTTATGGTGTCAGGGTTGACAATGTAATATCTTCTTATTATACATTGTATTTCTTTAGTTATCTTCAAATACACCTTCCATTTTGGACTATGGAGGAATGGACAATTGTGTACTAGCACGTACCTTCCAGATACTCTAGCATAGCTTGTACTTATTTCACTGCTCTAGAAAAGATATGTGGATTTTCACCCTTTACATATATTTTTTCACAGTTGTCTCTTTAGAGGAATAGAAAAAAAACATTTTTTGGATGGCTACAGGTCTCAACTCGGAAAAGGCAAAATACTGATATGACAAGGAGGAAAAAGATAGAAGAGTCAAGTTTATATGATACTTGCAGACAGCTTAGGGAGGCAGTGTTGACAATGTAATATTTTCTTAGTATCCATTGTATTTCTTGAGTTATCTTCAAATAAACCTTGCATGTTGGCCAATGGACCAAGGGACGATGGTGTACTTGCAGGTGACTTTCAGCTACACTCGCATATCTTCTATGGACTTCACTGCTGTCGAAAAGATATGTGGATATTTACCTTTTACATACATGACTTCAATGCTGTCTCTTAAATAGGAACTGTTAAAATGCGTTTATTTATTTCCCCATAGGCCTCAATAGGGAAATGGCTATATACTGATATCACAAACATGATAAAGACAGAAGAAGCAAGATGATAGGATACTTCTAGAGAGTTTAGGGTGTCAGGGGTGACGATTTAATATCGTCGTAATATACACTGAATCTCTTGAGTTATCTTCAAATACAGGTTCCAAGAAGGACAATGGAGAAATTGAAAATAATGTACTTGCAACGATCTTCCAGGTACCCTAGCATAGCTTGTACTGCCTTCACTGCTGTAGAAAATATATATGGATTTTTATCCTTTATACATATATATATTTACATAGTACTTAAATGTTGTCTCTTAAGGACGAACTGCCAAAATGCCTTCATTAAATTCCTATATGCCTGAACAGGGAAAAGGCTAAATACTGATATCACAAGCAGGATAAATATAGAAGAGTCACGTTGACAGGATCCTTGTAGAGAGTTTAGGGTGTCAGGGTTGACAGTGTAATATCTTCTTACTATACATTGTCTTTCTTGAGTTATCTTCAAATAAACCTTCCATTTTGGCCTACGGAAGAATGGACAATTGTGTACTAGAAAGTATCTTCCAGATACTCTTGCATAGCTTGTACTGATTTCACTGCTCTAGAAAATATAAGTGGATTTTCACCATTCACATATATTATTTTAAGTTGTCTCTTTAGAGGTATAGACAAAAAACATTTCTTCGGATGGCTATAGGTCTCAACTAGGAAAAGGCAAAAAACTGATATGACACGGAGGAAAAAGATAGAAGAGTCAAATTGATATGAGACTTGCAGACAGCTTAGGGAGACAGTGTTGAAAATGTAATATCTTCTTAGTATACTTTGCATTTCTTGAGTTATCTTCAAATACACCTTCCATGTTGGCCAATGGAGCAATGGACGATGGTGTTCTTGCAAGTGTCTTCCAACTACACTCGCACATCTTGTATTGAATTCACTGTTGTCGAAAAGATATGTGGATATTTACCTTTTACATACATGACTTCAATGTTTTCTCTTAAGTAGGAAATGTTAAAATGCCTTTATTTAGATCCCCATAGGCCTCAACAGGGAAATGGCTATATACTGATATGACAAGCAGGATAAAGATAGAAGAATCAAGCTGATAGGATATTTCTAGAGAGTTTAGGGTGTCAGTGGTGACAATTTAATGTCGTCTTAGAATACATTGTATCTCTTGAGTTATCTTCAAATACAGCTTTCTAGTAGGCAAATGGAGAAATTGACAATAGTGTACTTGCAAGTATATTCCAGGTACCCTAGAATATCTTGTACTGACTTCACTGCTGTAGATAATATATGTGGATTTTTACCCTTTATATATATATATATATATATATATATATATATATATATATATATATATATATATATATATATATATATATGTATTTACATATTACTTCAGTGTTATCTCTTAAGAAGTAACTGCCAAAATGCCTTCATTTATATTCCTATATGCCTGAACAGGGAAAAGGTTAATACGGATATCACAAGCAGCATAAAGATAAAAGAGTGAAGTTGAAAGGACACTTGTAGAGAGTTTAGAGTGTCAGGGCTGACATTGTAATACCTTCTTATTATACATCGTATTTCTTGAGTTATCTTCAAATACACCTTCCATGTTGGCCAATGGAGGAATGGACAATTGTGTACTAGCACGCATCTTCCAGATACTCTAGCATAGCTTGTACTGACTTGACTGCTCTAGAAAAGATATTTGGAGTTTCACCCTTTACATTTATTATTTCACAGTTGTCTCTTTAGAGGTATTGACAAAAACCATTTCTTTGCATGGCAACAGGCCTCATCTAGGAAAAGGCAAAATACTGATATCACCGGCAGGAAAAAGATAGAAGAGTCAAGTTGATATGAGACTTGCAGACAGCTTAGGGAGACAGTGTTGACAATGTAATATCTTCTTAGTATACTTTGTATTTCTTGAGTTATCTTCAAATACACCTTACATGTTGACCAATGGAGCAATGTACTATGGTGTATTTGCAAGTGTCTTCCAGCTACACTGTCATATCTTGTATTGACTTCACTGCAATCGAAAAGATACGTGGATATTTACCTTTTACATACATGACTTCAATGTTGTCTCTTAAATAGGAACTGTTAAAATGCCTTTATTTAGATCCCTATAGGCCTCAACAGGGAAATGGCTATATGCTGATATCACATGCAAGATAAATATAGAAGAATCAAGCTGATAGGATACTTCTAGAGAGTTAAAGGTGTGAGTGGTGACAATTTAATATCGTCTTAGTATACATTGTATCTCTTGAGTTATCTTAAAATACAGCTTCCAAGAAGGCCAATGGAGAAATTGATAATAATGTACTTCCAAGAATCTTCCATGTACCCTAGCATAGCTTGTACTGCCTTCAGTTCTGTAGAAAATATATGTAGATTTTTACCCTATATATATATATATAATATATATATATTATATATATATTTACATATTATTTCAATGTTTTCTTTTAAGGAGGAACTGCCAAAATGCCTTCATTTATATACCTATATACCTGAACAGGGAAAAGGCTAAATACTGATATCACAAGCAGGATAAAGATAGAAGAGTCAAGTTGACAGGACATTGTAGAGAGTTTAGAGTGTCAGGGCTAACAATGTAATATCTTCTTATTATACATTTTATTTCTTGAGTTATCTTCAAAACACCTTCCATGTTGGCCTATGGAGGAATGTACAATTGTGTACTAGGAAGTATCTTCCAGATACTCTAGCATAGCTTTTGCTGACTTGACTGCTCTAGAAAAGATATGTGTATTTTCACCCTTTAGATATATTATTTCACAGTTGTCTCCTTAGAGGAATTGACAAGCACCATTTCTTTGGATGGCTATAGGTCTCAACCAGGAAAAGGCAAAATACTCATATCCCAAGCAGGAAAAAGATAGAAGAGTCAAGTTGATATGGGACTTGCAGACAGCTTAGGGAGACAGTGTTGACAATGTAATGTCTTCTTAGTATACTTTGTATTTCTTGAGTTATCTTCAAATACACCTTCCACGTTGGACAATGGAGCAATGGACGATGGTGTATTTTCAAGTCTCTTCCAGCTACACTCGCATATCTTGTATTCTCTTCACTGCTGTCGAAAAGATATGTGGATATTTACCTTTTACATACATGACTTCAATGTTGTCTCTTAAATAGGAACTGTTAAAATGCCTTTATTTAGGTCCCCATAGGCCTCAACAGGGAAATGGCTATATACTGATATCACAAACAGGATAAATATAGAAGAATCAAGCTGATAGGATACTTCTAGAGAGTTTAGGGTGTCAGTGGTGACAATTTAATATCTTCTTAGTATACGTTGTATCTCTTGAGTTATCTTCAAATACAGCTTCCAAGAAGGCCAATGGAGAAGTTGAAAATAATGTACTGGCAAGAATCTTCCAGGTACCCTAGCATAGCTTCTACTGCCTTCACTGCTGTAGAAAATATATGTGGATTTTTACCCTTTATACATATATATATTTACATAGTACTTAAATGTTGTCTCCTAAGGAGGAACTACCAAAATGCCTTCATTTAGATTCCTATATGCCTGAAAAGGGAAAAGGCTAAATACTAATATCACAAGGAGGATAAAGACAGAAGAGTCACGTTGACAGGACACGTGTGGAGAGTTTAGAGTGTGACGGCTGACAATGTAATACCTTCTCATTATACACTGCATTTCTTTAGTTATATTCAAATACAACTTCCATGTTGGCCAATGGAGGAATGGACAATTGTATACTAGCAAGTATCTTCCAGATACTCTAGCATAGCTTGTACTGACTTGACTGCTCTAGAAAAGATAAGTGGAGTTTCACCCTTTACATTTATTATTTCACAGTTGTCTCTTTAGAGGTATTGTCAAAATCCATTCCCTTGGATGGCTATAGGCCTCAACTAGGAAAAGGCAAAAAACTGATATCACAAACCGGAAAAAGATAGAAGAGTCAAGTTGATATCAGACTTGCAGACAGCTTAGGGAGATATTGTTGACAATGTTATATCTTCTTAGTATACATTGTATTTTTTGAGCTATCTTCAAATCCACCTTCCATGTTGGCCAATGGAGCAATGCACGATGGTGCACATGCAAGTGTCTTCAGACTATACTCGCATATCTTGTATTGACTTCACCACTGTGGAAAAGATATGTGGATATTTACCTTTTACATACATGATTTCAAAGTTTCTCTTCAGTAGGAACTGTTAAAATGCCTTTATTTAGATCCCCATAGGCCTCAACAGGGAAATGGCTATATACTGATATGACAAGGAGGATAAATATAGAAGAATCAAGCAGATAGGATACTTCTAGAGAGTTTACGGTGTCAGTGGTGACAATTTAATGTCGTCTTAGAATACATTGTATCTCTTGAGTTATCTTCAAAAACAGCTTCCAAGTAGGAAAAGGAGAAATTGACAATAGTGTACTTGCAAGTATATTCCAGGTACCCTAGCATATCTTGTACTGACTTCACTGCTGTAGATAATATATGCGGATTTTTACCCTTTATATATGTTTACATATATATATATATATATATATATATATATATATATATATATATATATATATATATATATATATATTACTTCAGTGTTGTCCCTTACGGAGGAACTGCCAAAATGCCTTCATTTAGATTCCTATATGCCTGAACAGGGAAAAGGCTAAATACTGATATCACAAGCAGCATAAAGATAGAAGACTGAAGTGGAAAGGACACTTGTAGAGAGTTTAGAGTGTCAGGGCTGACAACGTACTATCTTCTTATTATACATTGTATTTCTTGAGTTATCTTCAAATACACCTTCCGTCTTGGCCAATGGAGGAATATAAAATTGTGTACTAGGAAGTATCTTCCAGATACTCTAGCATAGCTTGTACTGACTTGACTGCTCTAGAAAAGATATGTGTATTTTCACCCTTTAGATATATTATTTCACAGTTGCTTCCATAGAACAATTGACAAGCACCATTTCTTTGGATGGCTATAGGTCTCAACCAGGAAAAGGCAAAATACTGATATCCCAAGCAGGAAAAAGATAGAAGAGTCAAGTTGATATGAGACTTGCAGACAGCTTAGGGAGACAGTGTTGACAATGTAATGTCTTCTTAGTATACTTTGTATTTCTTGAGCTATCTTCAAATTCTCCTTCCATGTTGGCCAATGGAGCAATGCACGATGGTGCACTTGCAAGTGTCTTCAGACTATACTCGCATATCTTGTATTGACTTCACCACTGTGGAAAAGATATGTGGATATTTACCTTTTACGTACATGATTTCAAAGTTTCTCTTAAGTAGGAACTGTTAAAATGCCTTTATTTAGATCCCCATAGGCCTCAACAGGGAAATGGCTATATACTGATATGACAAGGAGGATAAAGATAGAAGAATCAAGCTGATAGGATACTTCTAGAGAGTTTACGGTGTCAGTGGTGACAATTTAATGTCATCTTAGAATACATTGTATCTCTTGAGTTATCTTCAAAAGCAGCTTCCAAGTAGGAAAATGGAGAAATTGACAATAGTGTACTTGCAAGTATATTCCACGTACCCTAGCATATCTTGTACTGACTTCACTGCTGTAGAAAATATATGTGGATTTTTACCCTTTATATATATATATATATATATATATATATATTTACATATTACTTCAGTGTTGTCTCTAAAGGAGAAACTGCCAAAATGCCTTCATTTAGATTCCTATATGCCTGAACATGAAAAAGGTTAAATACGGATATCACAAGAAGGATAAAGATAGAAGATTCAAGTTGACAGGACAGTTGTAGAGAATTTAGGGAGTCAGTGCTGACAATGTAATATCTGCTTACTATTCAATGTATTTCTTCAGTCATCTTCATATACACGTACCATTTTGGTCAAGGGAGGAAGGGACAATTGTGTACTCGCAATTATGTTGCATGTACTCTACCACATCTTGTAAAGATTTCACTGTTGTAGATAAGGTATATGGATTTTTAGCCTTCACAGACATTACTTTAGAATTGTCTCCTAAGGGGAAGTTAGAAAATGTGTTTCCTTGGATTTCTATAGGCTTGAACAGGGAAAAGGCAATATACTGATATCACAGGCAGGATAAAGAGAGAAGAGTCAACTTGATAGGATACTTGAAGAGAGTTTAGGGTGTTAGCGCTGACAACGTAATATCTTCTTAATATACATTTTATTTCATGAGTTATCTTCAGATACACCTTCCATGTTGACCAAAGGAGGAATGGAGAATTGTGTACTAGCCAGTATCTTCCAGATACTCTAGCATAGCTTGTACTGATTTCACTGCTGTAGAAAACATATGTGGATTTTCACCCTTTACAGTTATTATTTCACAGTTTTCTCTTTAGAGGAAGGGACAAACAACATTCCTTTAGATGGTTATAGGCCTCAACTAGGAAAAGGCAAAATACTGAAATCAGAAGCAGGAAAAAGATAGAAGAGTCAAGTTGATAGTAGACTTGTAGACAGCTTAGGGAGACACAGGTGACAATATAATATCTTATTAGTATACATGGCATGTCCTGATTTATCTTCAAAAACACCTTCCATTTTGGCCAAAGGAGCAATAGATGATAGTGTATTTGCAAATGTCTTCCAGCTACAATGGCATATCTTGTATTGACTACAATGCTGTCGAAAAGATATGTGGATTTTTTACTTTTACATACATGATTTCAATCTTGTCTCTTAAATAGGAACTGTTAAAATGCCTTTATATAGATCGCCATAGGCCTCAACAGCGAAAGGGCTATATACCGATATCACAAGCAGGATAAAGATACAAGAGCCAAGGTGATAGGATGCGTGAAGCGAGTTTAAGGTGTCAGTGGTGACAATATAATATCTTCTTAGTATACACTGTATCTCTTTGGTTATCTTCAAATACACCTTCCAAGTAGGCCAATGGAGCAATTGACAATGGTGTACATGCAAGTATCTTCCAGGTACACTAGAATACCTTGTATTGTATTCACTGCTCTCGATAAAATATGTGGATTTTCTCCCTTTACATATATTACTTCAGTCTTGTCTGTTAAGGAGGAACTGCCAATGTGCCGATATTTAGATTCCTATATGCCTCAACAGGGAAAAGGCTAAATACTGATATCACAAGCAGGATAAAGATAGAAGAGTCAAGTTGACAGGACACTTGTAGAGAATTTAGGGTGTCAGGTCTGACAATGAAATATCTTCTTGTTATACATTGTATTTCTTTAGTTATCTCAAAATACACCTTCCATGTGGGCCAATGGAGGTATGGAGAATTGTGTACTAGCAAGTATCTTCTAGATACTCTAGCATAGCTTGTACTGACTTCACTGCTGTAGAAAAGATATGTGGATTTCACCCTTTAAAAATATTGTTTCACAGTTGTCTCTTTAGAGGAAGCGACAAACACCATTCCTTTTGGATGGCTACAGGCCTCAACTAGGAAAAGGCAAAATACTGATATCACAAGCACGAAAAAGATGGAAGCGTCAAGTTGATATGAGACTTGCAGACAGCTTAAGAAGACAGCCTTGACAATATAATATCTTCTTAGTATACAAAGTATTTCCTGAGTTACCTTCAAATACACCTTCCCTGTTAGCAAAAGTAGCAATGGACGATGGTGTATTTCCAAATGTCTTCCAGTTACGCTTGCATATCTTGTATTGACTTCACTGCTGTCAAAAATATGTTGATTTTTGCCTTTTACATACATGACTTCAATGTTGTCTCTTAAATAGGAACTGTTGAAATGCATTTATTTAGATCCCCATAGGCCTCCACACGGAAATGGCTATATACTGATATCACAAGCAGGAAAAAGATAGAAGAGGCAAGTTGATAGGATACTTGCATTGAGTTTAGGGTGTCATTGGTGACAATTTAATATCTTCTTAGTACACATTGTAACTCTTGAGATATCTTCAAATACACCTTCCAAGTAGGGAATGGAGAAATTGACAATAGTGTACTTGCAAGTATCTTCCAGGTACACTACAATACCTTGTATTGTTTTCACTGCTCTCGATAAAATATGTGGATTTTCACGATTTACATACCTTACTTCAGTGTTGTCTGTTATGGAGGAACTGTCAAAATTCCTTTATTTATATATCTTTATGATTCAACAGGGAAAAGGTTAAATACTTACATCATAAGCAGGATTAAGATAGAAGAGTCAACTTGATTGGACACTTGTAGAAAGTTTAGGGTGTCAGGGCTGACAATGTAATATCTTCTTATTATACGTTGTATTTGTTAAGTTATCTCCAAATACACCTTCCATGTGGGCCAATGGAGGAATGGACAAATGTGTACTAGCAAGTATCTTCTATATACTGTGGCATGGCTTGTACTGACTTCACTGCTGTAAAAAAGATATGTGGATTTTCACCCTTTACATATATTGTTTCACAGTTGTCTCTTTAGTGGAAGCGACAAACACCATTCCTTTGGATGGCTGCAGGCCTCAAATAGAAAAAGGCAAAATACTGATATCACAAGCAGGAAAAAGATGGAAGAGTCAAATTGATAGTATACTTGTAGAGAGTTCAGGTGTAAGTGATGACCATATAATATCCTCTTAGTGTACATTGTATCTCTTGAGTTATCTTCAAATACACCTTCGTAGTAGGCCAATGGAGAAATTGACAGTAGTGTACTTGCAAGTATCTTCCAGGTACACTAGCATAGCTTGTACAGACTTCTCTGCTGTAGAAAAGATATGTGGATTTTCACACATTCCCTATATTATTTCACAATTGTCTCTTTAGAGGAAGTGACATAGACCATTTCATTGGATGGCTATAGGCCTCATATAGGAAAGGGAATATACTGATATCACAAGCAGGAAAAAAATAGAAGAGTCAAGTTGATATGAGACTTGCAGACGGCTTAGGGAGACAGTGTTGACAATGTAATATCTTCTTAGTATACATTGTATTTCCTGAGTTATCTTCAAATACACCTTCCATGTTGACCAATGGAGCAATGGAAGTTGGTGTATTTGCAAGTGTCTTCCAGCTACACTCGCATATCTTGTATTGACTTCACTGCTGTCGGAATGAAATGTGGATTTTTATGTTTTATATACATGACTTCAATGTTGTCTCTTAAAAAGGAACTGTTGAAATGCCTTTATTTAGATCACCATAGGCCTCAACAGGGATATGGCTAAATACTGATATCACAAGCAGGATAATGATAGAAGAGTCAAGGTGATAGGGTACTTGTATTGAGTTTAGGGTGTCAGTGGTGACAATTTAATAACTTCTTAGCATACATTCTATCTCTTGAGTTACCTTCAATTACACCTTCCAAGTAGGCCAAAGGAGAAATTGACAGTAGTGTACTTGCAAATATATTCCAGGTACACTAGCATAGCTTGTACTGACTTCACTGTTGTAGAAAATGTATATGGATTTTTATCCTATACATGCATTACTTCAGAGTTGTCTCTTTAGGGGAATTGACAAAATGCACTTCTTTGGATTTCTATAGTCCTCAACAGGAAAAAGGCTAAATACTGATATCACAAGCAGGAAAAAGATGGAAGAGTCAAATTGATAGGATACTTGTAGAGAGTTTAAGGTGTCAGTGATGACAATATAATATCTTATTAGTGTACCTTGTATCTCTTGAGTTATCTTGAAATACACCTTCGAAGTAGGCCAAAGGAGAAATTGACAGTAGTGAACTTGCAAGTATCTTCCAGGAACACTACCATAGCTTGTACTGACTTCACTGCTGTAGATAATATATGTGGATTTTTACCCTTTATATATATATATATATATATATATATATATATATATATATATATATATATATACATATATATATATATATATATTTACATATTACTTCAGTGTTGTCTCTTAAGGAGGGACTGCCAAAATGCCTTAATATTCATTCCTATATACCTGAACAGGAAAAAAGGCTAAATACTGATATCACGAGCTGGATAGAGATAGAAGAGTCAAGTTGACAGGACACTTGTAGAGGATTTAGGGAGTTAGTGCTGAGAATGTAATATCTACTTAGTATCCAATGTATTACTTGAGTCATCTTCATATACACTGACCATTTTGGGCAAGGGAGGAAGGGACAATTGTGTATTTACAATTATGTTCCAGGTACTCTAGCACAGCTTCTACTGACTTCACTGTTGTAGATAAGTTGTATGACTGTTTAGCCATTACATACATTTCTTCAGAGTTGTCTCTTTATAGGAAGTGACAAATGCGTTTCTTCGGATTTCTATGGGCCTCAACAGGGAAAATTCTAAATACTGATATCACAAGCAGGAAAAAGATGGAAGAGTCAAATTGATAGGATACTTGTAGAGAGTTTAAGGTGTCAGTGATGACAATATAATATCTTATTAGTGTACCTTGTATCTCTTGAGTTATCTTGAAATACACCTTCGAAGTAGGCCAAAGGAGAAATTGACAGTAGTGAACTTGCAAGTATCTTCCAGGTACACTAGCATAGCTTGTACTGACTTCACTGCTGTAGATAATATATGTGGATTTTTACCCTTTATATATATATATATATATAATATATATATATATATATATATATATATATATATATATATACATATATATATATATATATATATATTTACATATTACTTCAGTGTTGTCTCTTAAGGAGGGACTGCCAAAATGCCTTAATATTCATTCCTATATGCCTGAACAGGAAAAAGGCTAAATACTGATATCACGAGCTGGATAGAGATAGAAGAGTCAAGTTGACAGGACACTTGTAGAGGATTTAGGGAGTTAGTGCTGACAATGTAATATCTACTTAGTATCCAATGTATTAGTTGAGTCATCTTCATATGACTCAACACTGACCATTTTGGGCAAGGGAGGAAGGGACAATTGTGTATTTACAATTATGTTCCAGGTACTCTAGCACAGCTTCTACTGACTTCACTGTTGTAGATAAGTTGTATGACTGTTTAGCCATTACATACATTTCTTCAGAGTTGTCTCTTTATAGGAAGTGACAAATGCGTTTCTTCGGATTTCTATGGGCCTCAACAGGGAAAAGTCTAAATACTGATATCACAAGCAGGATAAAAATAGAAGAGTCAAGTTGATAGGATACTTGTAGAGAGTTTAGGGTGTCAGTGTTGACAATTTATTGTCTTCTTAGTATACACTGTATTTCTTCAGTTATCTTCAAATACACCTTCTACCTAGGCTAATGGAGTAATTGACAATAGTGTGCTTGCAAGTATCTTCCAGGTACACTAACATAGCTTGTACTGACTTCACTGCTGTAGATAATACATGTGGATTTTTACCATATATATATATATATATATATATATATATATATATATATATATATATATATATATATATTTACATATTACTTCAGTGTTGTCTCTTAAGGAGGAACTGCCAAAATGCCTTCATTTGTATTCCCATATGCCTGAACAGGAAAAAGGCTAAATACTGATATCACAAGCAGGATAAATATAGAAGAGTCAAGTTGACAGGGCACTTGTAGAGAACTTATGTTGTCAGTGCTGACAATGTAATATCTACTTAGTATCCAATGTATTTCTTGAGTCATCTTCATATACACTTTCTTTGGTCAAGGGAGGAAGGGAAAATTGTGTACTTGCAATTATGTTCCAGGTACTCTAGCACAGCTTGTACTGACTTCACTGTTGTAGATAAGTTACATGGATTTTTAGACTTTACATACATTACTTCAGAGTTGTCTCTTTAGGAGAAGTGACAAAATGTGTTTCTTTGGATTTCAATATGCCTCAACAGGCAAAAGGCTAAATACTGATATCACAAGCAGGAAAAAGATCGAAGAGTCAAATTGATAGGATACTTGTAGAGAGATTAAAGTGTCAGTGATGACAATATAATATCTTCTTAGTATACAGTGTATGTCTTGAGTTATCTTCAAATACACCTTCGAAGTAGGTCAATGGAGCAATTGACAATGGAGTACATGCAAGTATCTTCCAGGTACACTAGAATACCTTGTATTGTTTTCACTGCTCTCCATAAAATATGTGGATTTTCACCCTTTACATAACTTACTTCAGTGTTGTCTCTTAAGGAGGAACTGCCAATATCCTTTACTTAGATTCCTATAGGCCTCAACAAGGAAAAGGATAAATACTGACATCACAAGGAGGTTAAAGATAGAAAAGTCAACTTGATAGCACACTTGTAGAGCGTTTAAGGGGTCAGGGATGACAATGAAATATCTCGTTATTATACATTGTATTTCTTGAGTTATCTCCAAATACACCTTCCATGTTGGCCAATGGAGGAATGGACTACTGTGTACTAGCAAGTATCTTCCAGATACTCTTGCATAGCTTGTACTGACTTCACTGCTGTAGAAAACATATTTGGATTTTCACCGTTTACAGATATTTTTTCACAGTTGTCTCTTTAGAGGAAGTGACAAACACCATTCCTTTGGATGGCTATAGGCCTCAATTAGGAAAAGGCAAAATTCTGATATCAGAAGCAGGAATAACATAGAAGAGTCAAGTTGAGAGGAGACTTGCAGACAGTTTAGGGAGACAGTGTTGACAAAGTAATATCTTCTGAGTATACATGGTATTACCTGAGTTATCTTCAAATACACCTTCCATTTTGGCCAAAGGAACAATAGACGATGGTGTACTTGCAAGTGCCTTCCAGCTACAATCGCATACCTTGTATTGACTTCACTGCTGTCGAAAAGATGTGTGGAGTTTTTCCTTTTACATACATGATTTCAATCTGGTCTCTTAAATAGGAACTGTTAAAATACCTTTATTTAGATCCGCATAGGCCTCAACAGGGAAATGATTATATACTGAAATCACAAGGAGGATAAAGATAGAAGAGCCAAGTTGATAAGATACTTGTAGCGAGTTTAAGGTGTCAGTGGTGACAATATAATATCTTCTTAGTATACATTGTATCTCTTTAGTTATTTTCAAATAAACCTTCCAGGTTGGCCAATGGAGCAATTGACAATGGTGTACTTGCAAGTATCTTCCAGGTACACTAGAATACTTTGTATTGTTTTCACTGCTCTGGATAAAATATGTGGATTTTATCCCTTTACAGACCTTACTTCAGTGTTGTCTGTTAAGGTGGACCTGCCAAAATACCTTTATTTAGATTCCTATATGCCTCAACAGGGAAAAGGCTAAATACTGATATCACAAGCAGGATAAAGATAGAAGAGTCAAGTTGACAGGACATTTGTAGAGAATTTAGGGAGTCAGTGCTGACGATGTAATATCTGCATAGTATCCAATGTATTTCTTGAGTCATCTTCATATACACCTACCATTTTGGTCAAGGGATGAAGGGACAATTGTGTACCTGCAATTATGTTGCAGGTAATCTATCACAGCTTGCAATGACCTCACTGTTGTAGATAAATTCTACGGATTTTTAGCTTTACCTACATTACTTCAGAGTTGTCTCTTTAGGGGAAGTGAAAAAATGTGTTTCTTTGGATTTCTATAGGCCTCAACAGGGAAAAGTCTACATACTGATATCACAAGCAGGAAAAAGATCGAGGAGTCAAATTGATAGGATACTTGTAGAGAGTTTTGCGTGTCAGTGGTGACAATATAATATCTTCTTAGTATAAATTGTATCTCTTGTGTTATCTGCAAATACACCTTCCAAGTAGGCAAATGGAGAAATTGACAGTAGTGTACTTTCAAGTATCTTCCAGGTACACTAGCATAGCTTGTACTTGCTTCACTGCTGTAGATAATATATGTGGAATTTTACCCTTTATATATATATATATATATATATATATATATATATATATATACATATATATACATATATATATATATATATATATTTACATATTACTTCAGTGTTGTCTCTTAAGGAGGAACTGCCAAAATGCCTTCATTTAGATTCCTATATGCCTGAACAGGGAAAAAGCTAAATACTGATATCACAAGCAGGATAAACATAGAAGCGTCAAGTTGACAGGACACTTGTGGAGAATTTAGGGAGTCAGTGCTGACAATGTAATATCTGCTTAATATCCAATGTATTTCTTGAGTCATCTCCACATACACCTACCATTTTGGTCAAGGGAGGAAGGGACAATAGTGTACTTGCAATTTTGTTTCAGGTACTCTAGCACAGGTTGTAATGACTTCACTTTTGCAGATAACATAAATGGATTTTTAGCCTTTACATACATTACTTCAGATTTGTCTCTTTAGAGGAAGTGACAAAATGCGTTTCTTTGGTTTTCTATAGGCCTCAAAAGGGAAAAGGCTAAATACTGATATCACAGGCAGGATAAAGATACAAGTGTCAACTTCATAGGACACATGTAGAGAGTTTCGGGTATCAGTGGTGACAATTTAATATCCTCTTAGTATACATTGTATTTCTCGAGTTATCTTCAAATACACCTTCCATGTTGGCCAATGGAGGAATGGACAATTGTGTACTAGCAAGTATCTTCCAGATACTCTAGCAGAGCTTGTACTGAATTCACTGCTGCAGAAAAGATATGTGGATTTTCACCCTTTATATACCATACGTCAGTGTTGTCTCTTAAGTAGGAACTGCCAAAATGCCTTTATTTAGATTCCTATATGCCTCAACAGGGAAAAGGCTAAATACTGATATAACAAGCAAGATAAAAATAGACGAGTCAATTTGATAGGATACTTGTAGAGAGTTTAGGGTGTCAGTGGTGACAATTTAATATCTTCTAAGTATACATTCTATCTCTTTAGTTTTCTTCAAGTACACCTTCCAAGTAGGCCAGCTGAGAATTTGACTGTAGTGTACTTGAAAGTATCTTCCATGAACACTAGCATGGCTAGTACTGACTTCAATGTTGTACATACTATATCTGGATTTTTACCCTTTATATATATATATATATATATATATATATATATATATATATATATATATATATATATATATATGTATGTATATATATATATACATATATATATATATATATATATATATATATATATATATTTACATATTACTTCAGTGTTGTCTTTTAAGGAGGAACTGCCAAAATGCCTTCATTTAGATTTGTATATGATTGAACAGGGAAAAGGCTAAATACTGATATCACAAGCTTGACAAAGATAGAAGAGTCATGTCGACAGGTCACTTGTAGAGAATTTAGGGAGTCAGTGTTGACATTGTAATATCTACTTAGTATCCAATGTATTTCTTGAGTCATCTTCATATACACTTACAATTTTGGTCAAGGAGGAAGGGACTATTGTGTACTTGCAATTATGTTCCAGGTACTCTAGCAGAGCTTGTACTGACTTCACTGTTGCTGATAAGGTATATGGATTTTTAGCCTTTACAGACAATTCTTCAGAGTTGTCTCTTTAGGGGAAGTGAGAAAACGCATTTCTTTGGATTTCTATAGGCCTCAACAGTGAAAAGACTAAATACTGATATCACAGGCAGGATAAAGATCCAAGAGTCAACTTGATAGGACACTTGTAGAGAGTTTAGGGTGTCAGGGCTGACAGTTTAATATCTTCTTTGTATACATACTTTCTCTTGAGTTATCTTCAAGTACACCTTCCAAGTAGGCCACCTGAGAAATTGAC